>CAUYON010006306.1:0-10067 GCA_963573935.1 Arctocebus calabarensis | reverse complement strand
TTGTATAGTTGATGCTATTTCAGAACTTGATATCAGCCTGTTCAACTTTTCCATATCCTTCTGGCTTAGTCTTAGAAGGTGACGTGCTTCCAAGTATTGGTCAATTTCCTTCAGATTATCATATTTCTGAGAGTAAAGTTTCCTGTAATATTCGTTGAGGATTTTTTGAATTTCTGAGGGGTCTGTTGTTATTTCGTCTTTACCATTTCTGATTGATAAGATTAGAGATTTTACTCTTTTTTCCCTGGTTAGGTTGGCTAAGGGTTTATCTATTTTATTGACCTTTTCAATAAACCAACTTTTTGATTTATTGATCTGTTCTATAATACATTTATTTTCAATTTCATTTAACTCTGCTCTAATTTTGGTTATCTGTTTTCTTCTGTTGGGTTTGGGATTGGAGTGTTCTTCCTTTTCCAATTGTTTAAGATGTCCCATTAAGTTGTTAACTTCCTCTCTTTCTGTTTTCTTGAGGAATGCTTGCAGTGCTATAAATTTCCCTCTAAGGACTGCCTTGATATCTTCCTGCACTATAATAGTTGGAGATTTTAACACCACTTTGACAGTATTGGATAAATCCTCCAATGTTTATAGATGCTCCCTTCTCTTTAATTTTTGTAACCAAAGAAATATTAGACTTAAACCTGACCCTAAAATAAATGAACTTTACAGACATCTACAGAGTATTTCATCCTTATAAAACTGAATATACATTCTTCTCCTCAGCCCATGGGTCATCCTCCAAAATAGATCATATCCTAGGACACAAGTCTAATCTCAGCAAATTTAAAAGTGTAGAAATTATTCCTTGTATCTTGGATCACCATGGAATAAAATTTGAACTGAACAGCAATGGGAATCTTCATACTGAAACGAAGTCATGGAAGCTAAATAATCTTAGGCTGAATGATAGCTAGGTCAAAGACGAGATTAAGCAGGTAATTGCCAAAGTTTTAGAACAAAATAATAACGAAAACACAAATTTCCCTTTTAAGGCACAGAAATGCTACTGATTTTTTAAGTTGATTTTGTATCCTACAAGTGTTTTGAATTTATTTACTTTTTTCTAAAATTTTTTTGATAGAGCGTTTAAGGTTTTCTGTATAAAAGATTATGTCACCTACAAACATACAGAAAATTATTTATCCTTTTCTAGTTTTGATGCCTTCAAATTTTTTCTTTTGCCTAACTGCATTAACTAGGACTACAAGTACTACATTGAATAGAAGTGGTGAGACAGCTTTGTTTTGTTGCTAATGTTAATTGAAAGACTTTCAACTGTGCATTGTTGAATATGTTAACTGTGTGCTTTTATACACAGACTTTATTATATTTAAGTATATTTATGTATACTTAATTTGTTAAGAATTTTTTTATAAAAAAGATTGAATTTTGTCATGTGCTTTCTGCATCTATTGAGATGATCGTATGGTTTTTAATCCTTCATTATTTTAATGTGGTCCATCATATTTATAAACCTGCAAATGTTGAACCATCTTTGCATCCCTGGACAAATGTCTCTTGTCCATGGTGAACAATGCTATGAATATTCTATTAAATTTGGTTTGCTAATATTTTTTTGAGTACTTGAATCTATCCTCTGATGACTATAGATTTTCTTTATTTGCCATTTTCTTTATTTGTAGTGTCCTAATACTGGCCACATAGAGTTTGGCCATGCTCCCTTCTCTTTAATTTTTGTAAGAATATGAGAAGAATTGACATTAATTCTTTCTATTCTTCTTTCAATATTTGGTGGACTTCACCAGTGAAACCAGGCTGTCCAGGTTTCTTTTTATTGGGGGTTGGGAAAAAAATATTGATTACTGATTCAATCTCCTTAACATTATTGGTCTGCTCAGATTTTCTATTTCTTCATGATTTAGTTCTAGTAGGCTGTATGATTTTATCCAATCATTCTAGGTTATTCCAATTATTTTTGTATAATTATGCATAATAATATCTTAAGACTTGTTATATTTCTGTGGTTTTAATTGTAATGTCTCCTCTTTCATTTATGCTTTTATTTATTTAATTTTTTTCTCTTTTTTCTTACTCTAGCTAAAGAATTTTCAAATTTGTTGATCTTTTCAGAAAACTAAGTCTTACTCCCTTTGATTTATTCTATTGTCTTATAATTTCTATTTCATTTATTCCTGCTCAAATCTTTCTTTCTTTTTTCTCCTGCTAACATTGGTCTTCTTTTTCTAGTTTCTTGAAATGCAAATTTAGGTTGTATGAGATTTTTTTATGTAGACCTTTATGACTATTATTATAACTTTTCTTATAAAATAGTTTAGCTGCATTCCATAAGTTTTCATATGTTGCTTTTCTATTTTCATTTGTCTTCAGGTAAATATTCATTTCTCTTTTGTTTTTTTCTGTTATTCTTTGGTATTTAGAATTGTGATTTTCAATTTTTTATTTGTTAGTTTTCTAATTTTCTCCCTTTTATTATTTCTAAATTCATACCATTATGGTCAGAAAATATACTTGATGTGATTTCACTCTTAGGCCCTGTCATTTGATAAATTCTGGAAAATGTCCACTTGAAATGAATATGTATTATTCTGTCATTGGACAGAATGTTTTATAAATGTCTGTTAGGTTCATTTAGTCTATAGTGTTATTCTAGTCCATTGTTTCATTATTGACTTTATGCTTGGCTATTTTTTTTCACTGTTGAAAGTATTGATACCATGTATTCTAATTATATGAAAGTCTACTTATTACTTTTAATATTCACAATAGATATTTAAGTGATCCCTTGTTGAGGAGGTTTGTGTGTGAAAGTATAATATTTACATACATATATGGATATGTGAAGTTGCTATATATGCTTGAAATATTTTTCCCTTTATCACAGTATAGTTACCATCTTTGTCTCTGGTGCACATATTGACAGAAAGTCTATTTTCTCACTTAAGTCTGGTTACCTCTGCTTTCTTGCGGTTACCATTTTCATTGAATTTTTTTTTTTCACTTTCAGTATACATATATGTGTGTACTTGAAGCTACAGTGAATGTTTTGTAGGTAGCATCTTACTGGATCTTATCTTATATTTATATCTATTCAGTCATTCTGTATCTTTTGATTAGAAAATTTAATACATTTAAAGTAATTATTGATAAGTATAAGCATTACCATTTTGTTAATTCCTAAAAGTTTTATGTATCTTTGTTCTTTTCTTCCTCTCTTACTACTTTCTGTGGAATTTGATGATTTTTTTTGTAGCGGTATGCTTTTGTTCTTTTCTTTTTATCTTTTATGTATCTATTACAGGTTTTTCTTTGTGATTACCAGAAGGCTCGTATAAAAATAATTATATTTTTGACAGTTGACTTTACATTGATTATAGCTTAATTTCAACTACATGCAAAAATGTTATGCTTTTATTGCTCTGTCCTCATGTTATTGACTTTACAGTTTACATTTTGTTATATTGTATATTCATTAATAATTATTGTAGCTGTTGTTATTTTTAACACTTTTGTCTTTTAACTTTTATACTAAAGTTTAAAATAATTTGTGCACTGTCATCATAGTATTATTCTAAATTTAGCTATGTTCTTACCTTTAAAGGGAATTTTATACTTTTATATGTTTCCACATGATATGACAGTTATCATTCTTTCATTTCATCTTTTTTCTTTTTTTTATGTAATTTTCATTTCAATTTGATGAATTCTCTTTAATATTTCTTAAAAGGAAACTCTAGTGGTGATAAATTCCCTCAGGTTTTATTTGTCTAAAGAAGTCTTATTACTCCTTTATGTGTGAAGAGACAGCTTTGCCAGATAAAGAATTATTAATTGACAGTTAATCCAGTTCTTTGAATAACCATGTGAGAAGTCTGTATAGCACCCTATTTTATGCGAAAACCATCTTTTGCTTCTTTTTTAATGTTTACCATTATTTTATTATATTTTTAAGTTCAATATACAAATTTCCATTGTATACTATTAACAATTAACCTAAACTAGACAAACTGTCAAAATTGCGTCATTGGTTTACTCTTGTTATGAATATACAGGAAAATCTGAAGGTACTTGCATATATTACAATACCCAATGTCAGATATATGTGCCCCCCAGTGGGCCAGCTATTTGCTATAATCCTGCTGCTGCATCTTTTACTTCTTACTACTATTCTTATGACAAAGCTTTGCATCATTTTCCACCTTTCCATTATAAATAATGCTGTTTTACTATTCTTGGACTTATCTTTAGATAAATATATATGTATTTTTTTGAGACAGAGCCTCAATCGTCACCCTGGATTGAGTACTGTGGCATCACAGCTTACAGCAACCTCCAATTCCTGGGCTCAAGCGAGTCTCCTGCCTCCACCTCCCAAGTAGCTGGGACCACAGGCGTCCACCAGAACACCCAGCCATTTTTTGGTTGCAGCCGTCATTGTTGTTTGGTGGGTCCAGGCTGGATTCGAACCAGCCAGCTCAGGTGTACGTGGCTGGCGCCTTAGCCCATTAAGCCACAGGCGCCGAGCCATTTAGATAAATATTTTTTAATACTTGTATCCAGCATGTTTGCTAAAAATATTTATTTAATATTGTTTATCTTTTTTACATATGTGATCATGTTTTATGAAAATATTGGAAATTTTGTACTTATGTTTATGTAAGTCCTCCATTTTCATTCTTCTTTTTTAAGACTATCTTATTCTTGATATTTTAATATTCACATAACCTTTAGAAACATCTTTCAATTTCTATAAGAAGACCTCTGAGATATTAGTTGTGATTGGGTTGAATTTATACAAATGTTGTAGGTTTGGCATTCATGTAGTGCTGGAAGTCTCAACTTCAATGCTATTGATATTTTGAGCTGGATAATACTTTATCTTGGATGTGTGACTGCTCTGTGAATTAAAACCATGACCTATATCTATGGCCTCCATCCTCTGGAAGCCAGTAGCAAACCTTATTCCTACCCTCAGATGTAACAAGCAACATTGTCTTGAGACACTTTTATATGTTTTTTAGAAGGTCAAAATTTCCCCATTTGGGAACTACTTCTTTATGTAATGGTAGTGGATGGAATGGGAAGAGATAATATCATCACAAATACCATGTTTTCTAAACAACAAGCAAGATATATCTTTCATTTACCTAGATATTTTTTGATCTCTATCATCATTTAAAAAAAAATATTTAGTGTAAAAGTTTCACACATCATCCTTCGATTGATACCTAGATACTTGATTTTGTGTACTACCATAAATAGCGTAAGTGCCAAAATCCAGGATTTTTTTTTCATTTTTGCTTAATTCCATTATTGAGAGAGAACATACTCAGTATGATAATTCTCTGAAAGTTGTTGATATTTACTTTATTTCTAGGACATAATGTATCCTGAGAAATATTGCTGGTAAATTTATAAACAATTTTTCCATTATTGTTAGCAATGATATAGCTCTGTCAATTATATCAATTTAGTTAATTGTGTCATTAAATATTCTGTACACATATTGATGTTTTTTCTGTTTGTCCTCTTAGTTACTAAGCAAGTTATTTTAAAATCTGCCATTATGAATGCTAAATTGTCTGTTTCTCCTTTTATTTATATTTTAATTTATGTAGTTTTGATTTTTTTTTTTTTTTTTTTTTTGCAATTTTGGCCAGGGCTGGGTTTGAACCTACCACTTCCAGCAAATGGGGCCGGCACCCAAGTCCTTTGAGCCACAGGCACTGCCTTTTGATGATATATTTTAAAATGCATACAAATTTATAATGTTTTTATCTCACCAGTAGATTGATACATTTATCATTATGACATCACTGTTTATAATAATATATCTTGTCTTAAATCTGTTCTGCAAATTATAAACCAAGTTTGTTTCGGTTAGTCATGCATCAATAATTTCCACTCTTTTATTTTTAAACTTGTACATTTTTTATTTAATGTGTGTATGTATATATAGACATTGTATAACCATTCTATAGTGTTTTTATATTTTTACTTCAAAGCTGCTTTCATTGACTATTGATTGGAGTATTTAGTCTGTTTATGTCTTATATAATTACTTCTGTGTTGCTGTAGATTGGCCACTTTAACATTTTTCTTTATTCTACCTTTATTGTATGTTTTTTTTCTCTTTTCCCTTTCTTTTAAAATGTTATAATCATCACTTCTCAGCCTTGTGGCTAAGATCAAGTGTAAAATGCCACAATCAGAAATTTCTATTATTACATTATGGCACTTTACTTCTATGAGCTTGTTCATTTATTATTTTAACCATTATTTTAATACTTGTTTTACAAGTTATAACATACACTCTGGACTTTCTAATGTCTAATACATTAATAAATTAGTATGGTAGCACCCAGTGACTATGTGGACTATATAACAACATTAGAACAATTATTCTTCTTCCTAAAATTTGGGCTTTTGTTTATGTGTATTAAACTTTCTGTATACATTTAATCCACATATGTTGTTACAATTGCCTTAGAAAGTTGGAATCTATTTAGATTGAACTATAAATGTATCCTTTTTTTTATTGTTGGAGATTCATTCAGGGTACAAGAAACCATGTTACACTGATTGCATTTGTTGAATAAAGTCCCTCTTACAATTGTGTTCTGCCCCTGAAATGTGTGGCACATACCAAGACCCCAACCCCCTCGTTCCTTTCCTCTCTGCTCTTCCTTTCTCCACCCCTCCCTCATTCTTTCTCTCTCTGCTCTTCCCTTCTCTCTTCCCCACTGTGTCATTGTCATTAATTGTCCTCATATCAAAGTAGAGTACGTGGGATTCAAGCTTCTCCATTCTTGTGATGCTTTACTAAGAATAATGTGTTCCACTTCCATCCAGGTTAATACAAAGGTTGTAAAGTCTCCATTTTTAAAATGGCTGAATAGTATTCCATAGTGTACATATACCACAGCTTGTTAATCCACTTCTGGGTTGGTGGGCATTTAGGCTGTTTCCACATTTTGGCAATTGTTAATCGAGATGCAATAAACAGCCTAGTGCAAGTGTCCTTATGATAAAAAGACTTTTTTCCTTCTGGGTAGATGCCCAGTAATGGGATTGCAGGATCAAATGGGAGGTCTAGCTTGAGTTCTTTGAGAGTTTTCCATACTTTCTTCCAAAAAGGTTGTATCAGTTTCCAGTCCCACCAGCAGTGTAAAAGTTTTCCCTTTTCTCCACATCCATGCCAGCATCTGCAGTTTTGAGATTTTGTGGTGTGGGCCATTCTCACTGGGGTTAGATGGTATCGCAGGGTGGTTTTGATTTGCATTTCTCTAATAATTAGGGATGATGGGCATTTTTAAATATGTTTCTTAGCTACTCATCTATCTTCTTTAAAGAAGGTTGTATTAATGTCTCTTGCCCAATGATATATGGGATTGTTGGCTTTTTTCATATGGATTAATTTGAGTTCTCTATAGGTCCTAGTTATCAAGCTTTTGTCTGATTCAAAATATGCAAATTTCCTTTCCCATTGTGTAGGTTGTCTATTTGCTTTGGTTGTTGTCTCCTTAGCTGTACAGAAGCTTTTGAGTTTAATTAAGTCCCATTTGTTTATTGTTGTTGTTGTTGCAATTGCCATGGCAGTCTTCCTTGAAGTCTTTCCCCAGGCTGATATCTTCCAGTGTTTTTCCTGTGGTTTCTTTCAGGATTTTTATGCTGTCATGCCTTAAATTTAAGTCCTTTGTCCATCTTGAATCAATTTTTGTGAGTGGAGAAAGGTGAGGGTCCAGTTTCAGTCTTTTACATGTGGATATCCAGTTCTCCCAGAACCATTTATTGAATTGGGAGTCTTTCCCCCAAGGTATGTTCTTGATTGGTTTATTGATGATTAGGTGGTTGTAAGATGTTAGTTTCATCTTCTGGTTTTCTATTCGATTCCAAATGTCTATGTCTCTATTTTTGTGCCAGTACCATGCCATCTTGACCACTATGGCTTTGTAGTACAGCCTAAAGTCTGGTATGGTGATGCCCCCAGCTTTGTTTTTATTACTAAGAACCGCCTTAGCTACGTGGGGTTTTTTCTGGTTCCATATAAAATGCAGATTCATTTTTTCCAAATTTTGAAAGTACAATGTTGGTATCTTAATAGGGATGGCATTAAATAGGTAAATTGCTTTGGGAAGTATAGACATTTTAACAATATTGATTCTTCCCAGCTATGAGCATGGTATGTTATTCCATTTGTTAATATCCTCTGCTGTTTTCTTTCTTAGGATTTCATAATTTTCTTTATAGAGGTCCTTCACCTCCTTTGTTAGGTATATGCCTAGGTATTTAATTTTTTTTGAAGCTATGATGAAGGGAGTTGTGTCTTTAATTAGCCTCTCATCTTGACTGTTATTGCCGTATACAAAGGCTACTGACTTGTGGATATTGATTTTATATCCTGAGACATTACTAAATTTTCTGATGACTTCCAGGAGTCTTGTGGTTGAGTCTTTGGGGTTCTCTATATATAAGATCATGTTATGAGCAAAGAGGGAGAGTTTGACCTCCTCTACTCCCATTCGAATGCCCTTTATTTCCTTGTCTTGCCTAATTGTACTGGATAGCACTTCCAGCACTACGTTGAATAGTAATGGTGACAGAGGACAACCTTGTCTGGTTCTAGTTCTAAGAGGAAAAGTTTTCGGTTTTACTCCATTCAGTAAAATATTAGCTGTGGGTTTGTCATAGATAGCTTTGATCAGTTTCAGAAATGTGTCACATATGCCTATACTCTTCAGTGTTCTAATTAGAAAAAAGATGCTGGATTTTATCAAATGCTTTTTCTGCATCGATTGAGAGGATCATATGATCTTTGTTTTTGCTTCTGTTAATATGGTGGTTAATGTTTATGAACTTGTGTATGTTAAACCAGCCTTGCATCCCTGGGATGAAACCTACTTGATCATGATGTATGACTTTTTTAATGATAAGCTGTAATCTATTGGCTAGGATTTTGTTGAGAATTTTTGCATCTATATTAATGAATGAAATTGGTCTGAAATTCTCCTTTTTAGTCGGGTCTTTTCCTGGTTTTGGTATCAGGGTGATGTTTGCTACTTAGAACGTGTTGGGGAAGATTCCTTCCTCCTCAATTTTTTGGAATAATTTCTGCATTATGGGAATAAGCTCTTCCTTGAAGGTTTGATAGAATTCTGGCGTGAAACCATCCAGACCAGGGAATTTTTTGGTTGGAAGATTTTTGATAGTTTCTATAATCTCTGTGCTTGAAATTGGTCTGTTCAGGAGCTCTATTTCTTCCTGGCTAAGTCTAGAGAGAGGGTGTGATTCCAAATATTGATCCATTTCCTCCACATTGTCAAATTTCTTGGCATAGAGTTTCTGGTAGTATTCAGAGATAATCTCTCATATCTCTGTGGCATCGGTTGTAATTTCCTCTTTATCATTTCTGATTGAGGTGACTAGAGATTTTATTTTTCTTTTTCTAATTAGTCTGGTGAAAAGTTTATCTATTTTATTTATTTTTTCAGAAAACCAACTCCTTGTTTCATTAATTTTCTGAATGATTTTTTTGTTTTCAATTTCATTGATCTCTGATTTAATTTTGGATATTTCTTTTCTTCTGCTGGGTTTAGGCTTAGATCATTCTTCTTTTTCCAATTCCATAAGATAACTTGTGAATTTATTGATGCGCTCTCTTTCTGTTTTTTGAATGCAGGCATCTAAAGTGATAAATTTTCCTCTTAGAACTGCTTTTGCAGTATCCCACAGGTTTCGATAGCTTGTGTCTTCATTGCTGTTATGCTCAAGGAAGTTAACGATTTCCTATTTTATTTCTTCCTGCACCCAACTGTCATTCAACAGAAGGTTGTTTAGTTTCCATGCCTTTCCATGCCTTTGTGTGGGGTGGAACGTTTTTGTTGGAGTTGAGTTCTACATTTAGTGCCTTGTGGTCTGAGAAAATACAAGGTAAAATTTCAATACTTTGATTCTGTTGAGGTTTGTTTTGTGTCCTAGGATATGATCAATTTTGGAGAATGTTCCATGGGCCGATGAGAAGAATGTATATTCTTTATCTGTGGGATGGAGAATTCTATATGCATCTATCAAGCACAGTTGTTCTA
>CAUYON010006304.1:0-15909 GCA_963573935.1 Arctocebus calabarensis | reverse complement strand
TTTGGAAAGATGTTTGGAGAATACTCAAAGATCTAAAAATAGACTTGCCATTTGACCCTATAATTCCTTTACTGGGTATATACCCAGATGACCAAAAATCACAGTACAACAAAGATATCTGTACCAGATTGTTTATTGCAGCTCAATTCATAATTGCCAAGTCATGGAAGAAGCCCAAGAGCCCATCGATCCACGAATGGATTAACAAACTGTGGTACATGTATACCATGGAATATTATGCAGCCTTAAAGAAAGAGGGTGACTTTTCCTCTTTCTTATTTACATGGATGGAGCTGGAACTTGTTCTCCTTATTAAAGTATCTCTAGAATGGAAGAAAAAGTATCCAATGTATACACCCCTAATATGAGACAAACTTTTATCTTTCAAATGAAGGCTACAGCTCATTTATTGCACAAGAAGACGGGGAAAGGGGAGAGGGAGGGAAGGGGAGGGAGAGGGTGGGGGGAGATGGGACAAAGGGTGGGATCACACTTGTGGTGCATATTTGAAGGGTCGGGAGAAAACTTCTAAATACGGATCAAAAATGTTTTCACATAGTAAATGAGAAAATCTCATGAATGTTATGTCAATCAGGTTGATGAAAATATCTCAGATTGTATATGAAGCCTGCACACTGTACCCCATGATTGAATTAATGTACACAGCTATGATTCAATAAAAAAATTTTTTAAAAAGCTAATGGTGTTGGTTTGGTGGTCTAGTGTGGGTATTATCCACTACAGCTTCCTAAAACCGGGTTTGTTGACAACAGCAGCCAGTTTGATGACTTCATGAAGATGCTTGTGACTAAGCAGCTGAGATTGGTTAATAGGGACGGGCTAATCAGCTTGCCATACAGCACTGATCCGTAGGTCGCAGAAACAATGCTGCTCAAACCACAGAAGCTGGATGTGGACACTCACCAGAGTTTGCCCCAACTGATTCTCACTACCTCCAGGCTTCGGACCACTTCTTCTAATGGAAAAGTTTTAATTCTTAACAAGCTGTGGAAAACCTCTCGCAATTTCGTTGCCACTTGCTTTCCAGGCTTCTTCACTGCTGGCGTACATAAGCTACCATTAAGAGGCAGAACCGTGTGGCTAGTGCAGGCGCATACTTTGATTGTACTGCTTCTTGTTTGAGATATAATAATTTTTTTTGAGACAGAGTCTCATTATGTCACGCTCGGTAGAGTGCTGTGGCATCACAGCTCACAGCAACTTCAAAATCTTGTGCTTAAGCAATTGTTTTGCCTCAGAATCTCAAGTAGATGGGACTACAGATGCCCAACAAAACGCCCAGCTATTTTTTGTTGCAGTTGTCATTGTTGTTTAGCTGGCCTGGGCCAGTTTCGAACTCACCAGCCTCAGTGTATGTAGCTGGTGCCGTAACTACTGTGCTGCGGGCACCAAGCCAATAAGCAAAATTTTTAATTTGAAGTTGGACATTTCATATTCAATGACCTAAATAACATCTGAAGATTAACGAGATGTATTTACTGAATACCATATTTCATCCTATTCATTTTTATTTGAGGTCATATTTATCTTATTTTTGAGACAGGGTCTCACTCAGTCACCCTGGGTACACTGTTGTGGCATCATAGCACACAGTATCCTCAAACTCTTGGGCTCAAGCAATCCTCTTGGTTCGGCCTCCCAAGTAGCTGGGACTACAGGCACCCGCCACAATGCCTGGCTATTTTTTCTGTTTTTAGTGGAGACGAGGTCTCCCTCTGGCTCAGGCTGGTCTCAACCCTGTGAGCTCAGGCAATCCACCTGCCACAGCCTTCCAAAGTGCTAGGATTATGGGCGTGAGTCACCACGCTCGGCCATTAATTTTATTATTTGTATTTTTATTTTTTATAGTTGGGGATTCATTGAGGGTACAAAGAACCAGGTTACATGGATTGCATTTGTTAGGTAAAGTCCTTCTTATAGTTGTGCCCTGCCCCCCAAAGGTGTGTCACACACTGTGACCCCCTAAACCCCCTTCTTCCCTCTCTCTGCTCCCCCCTTTCCCCACCCCCCACTGTGTACTAGGTCATTAATTGTCCTTATATCAGAATTGAGTATATAGGATTCTTGCTTCTCCATTTTTGTGATGCTTTACTAAGAAGATTGTGTTCCAGCTCCATCCAGGTTAATACAGAAGATGTGAAGTCTCCATCTCTTTTAGTGGCTGAATAGTATTCCATGGTGTACATATACCACAGCTTGTCAATCTGTCCCTGGGTTGGTGGGCAGTTAGGCAATTATAAATTGAGCTGGATTTTTTTCTTCTCGGTAGATGCCCAGTAATGGGATATTTTATTTTTTTTAATAGATAAAGGGAGTACAAGTGTTTTATGTTACTTGGATGAATTGTATAATGCTGAAGTCAGGGCTTTTAGTGTACCTGTCACCAGACTAGTGTACATTGTACCCAGTAGGTAAATTGTTATCACTTACCCCCTTTGATTCTCCCCCTGCTTAGTTTCCAATGTCCATCACAGCACTTTATGACCATGTATACCTATTGTTTATCTCCCACTTATAAGCGAGAACATGTGGTGTCAGTTTTTCATTCCTGAGATACTTGTGTTAGGATAATGGTCCCCAACTGCATCCAAGTGCTGTGAAATACATAATTTTGTTCTTTTTTATGACTGAGTAGTAATCCATGGTGCATGGTGTGCATGTGTGTGTGTGTGTGTATGTATATATACCACATTATCATCTCATACAGTGATGGATGCTTAAGTAGACAACATATCTGTATATTGTGAATTGTACTGTAATAAACATGTGAGTACTGGTGTCTTTTTTAAATTAAATCATAGCTGTGTACATTACTGCAATCAAGGGGTACAATGTGCTGGTTTTATATACAATTTGAAATGTTTTCATCGAACTGGTTAACATAGCTTTCACCGCATTTTCTTAGTTTTTGTGTTAAGACATTTATACTCTACACCTAGTAAATTTCACATGTACCCTTGTAAGATGCACCGGGTGTCTTTTTTATAAAATAGCTTCATTTCCTATGGGTTGATACTCAGCAGTGGGATTGCTGAATCAAATGGTAGGTCTACTTTTATTTCTTGGAGGAATCTCCATACTATTTTCCATAAAGATTGTATTAATTAGCAGTCCCACTGGCAGTGGGTAAACATTCATGTATTCTTGCATCCACACCAGTATCTGTTGTTATTTAAATTTTTAATAGTGGCAGTTCTGACTGGGGTAACATAGTATCTCATTGTGTTTTTAATTTTCATTTCCTTGATGATTAGCGATGTTGAGCAGTTTTTCCTGTATCTGTTGGCCATTTGTCCTCTTCATCTGAAACATTTCTATTCATGTTTTCTGGCTAATTTTTGAAGGGGTTGCTTTTTTTCTTCTTGCTGATTTGTTTTTATTCTTTGTAGATTCTGGATGTTAGGCTTTTATTGTATGTGAAGTTTGTGAATATTTTATCCCATTCTGTAATTGGTCTATTTGCTGTGCGGAAGCTTTGTGATTTATTTAAGTTCCATTTATTTATTTTTGTTGTTGCTGTATTTGCCTTTAGTGTCTTAGTCATAAATTCTTTGCCTAGGCTGATGTCCAGAGGTGTTTTTCTCACATTTTCCCCTAGAACTTTTATGATTTCATTACCCATATTTCAGTCTTTAATCCATCTTGAATCAACTTTTTATAGGGCAAGAGGTAAGGATCTTGTTTCATTCTTCTGCATGTAGCTATCCAGTATTCCCAACACCATTTATTGAATATACATTCCTTTCCCCAGTGTATGTTTTTATCTGTTTTATAGAACATCAGTTGGTTGTAGGTAGATGGTTTTGATTCTGGCTTTAGTATTCTGTTCCATTAGTTTATGTCTCAACTTTTACAGCAGTATTATGCTGTTTTGGTTACTACAGTCTTGTAGTATAATTTGTAGTCGGGTAATGTGATGCCTCCAGATTTGTTCTTTTTGGTTAAGAATGCTTTAGATATTTGTGCTCTTTTTTGGTTTCAAATGAAGCATAGTATTATTTTTTCTAGGCCTGTGAAAAAAGACATAGAAAAAGTCTACCCGTAGGTGAACATTCACTTGCAACTTTGTTTGTGCAAGCTGTTGCTACTCTGCCATTTTGGCCTTGAGGCCGTATTCAATACCAATGCCATAGCGTTGGTAGTATTTGATAGAAATTGCATGTAATCTATAAATAACTTTGGGCAATATGTTAATGATGTTGATTCTACTAATCCATTAACATGGGGTGGGTCTTTTCATTTATTTGTTTCATCTATTATTTCTTTCATCGATGTTCAACGTGTTTGCTTGTCTTGGAAAGACTTCATTTTGTCTTCATTTTGAACCTTAGTTTCACAGGATACAAAATTCTTCACTGGCAATTATTCTATTTTAGAATGCTGAAGGTAGGACCTCATTCCTGTTGAGTTTATAAAGTTCCTCTTGTAAGTCCGTTGTTATTCTGACAGGTTTTCCTTTGTAAATTACTTGATGCTTTTGTTTTGCAGTTTGTAGTATTTTCTCCTTCACTTTGACTTTGGCTCAATTGAGGATTATGTGTCTTGGAGATGTCCTATTTGGAATGAATATTCCAGGAGTTTTATGCCCTTCCTGTAGCAAGGCATTTACCTCTCTAGCACAACCAGGAAAGTTTTCCTCTGTAATTCTCTCAAGTAAGTTTTCAGTGGTTCTTTCTTTTTCTTCTTCTTCAGGAATACCTATAATTTTTATGTTCGATCATGTTATGTAATCCCATGATTTTTGAAGACTATTTGTTTTTCTTGATTCTTTTTTCTTCATTTTAGACTAACTGGATTAATTCAACAACTTTGTCTTAAAGCTCTGATTTTCTGAGTACGATATTGAAATTTATCACTATATTTTAAAGTTCACTAAATGACTCTTGCAGTTCCAGAAGTTCTGTTGTGCTTTTTTCTTATAATATCGCTGTAGTTAATTCTTCTTTCCTGGATGGAATCTTTATTTTTTCTTCTTTGTGTTCATTTTCATCAATCCCGTTAAACTTGCTTGCAAGCCATACTATGAATTCTATATCTGATATTTCAGAAGTTTCCTTTTGGTTGAAGTCTATATCTTGGAATTGAGTGTGATCTTTTGAGTGTGTCAAAGAAGCCTGTTTTTTCACACTGCCGGTGTTCTTATGTTGACTCCTTGTCACCTGTGATCTCTTCTCTCAGATCAAATCGAATAGCTTTGTAGTACACTTCTTCTCTGCTAGGGATTCTGTTGCTCAGTGGAGAGAGAAAGACATCCTTAGATGTGATGCTTGAGGCACACTGCAGAAGATTAACCAGGCAGAAGAGGAAAATTTACTGAGAACATATCTGCTCTCCTGTGTCCCTGTGGGTGTCACAATACAAGCTGCTGCTGGGCAGTATTTGTGCGGAGTGTAACTCTTTCTATGGAGTTACAGGGCGTGGAAGTTTGCTCTGCCAAGGTTTCTCCATGATGGAGGTAATAGTGGCTAGACAAAGCTATTTAGATAATGGCAGCAGGTGACAGGGCTGTGGACATTTGCTCTGCCCGGGTCCAGTGATGTGCAATGGCGGAGCAGCAGTGGCAGGGCAGCACGCATTAGGCAGGGGCTTTTGTTCCACACAGTTCTGGTGGTAGCAGCAGCTGTGGCACTAGCATGGGCACTCACCCAACTCAAGTCTGTTGGTGGCAGCACCCGGTGACAGAGGATACTGGGCATTGTGGGCACCTACTCTGCTCAAGTCTCCCAGTGGCGGTGGGGCACGCGGCTCTGAGGCTGAGCTCCAATAGCTTCAGCTGCAGTGATCTGGGACTGGAAGCCAGAGGGAGCCTGTTCTGCCTGATCTCCAGGCAGCCCCCCCCCATCCTGTTTCAGTCTGGAGGCCCACCGTAGTGGAGGAGCCCTTCACAGCCGGTTGCAGTGCCCTCAGAGGGAGTGTGGAGCCCTGGGAGTCTCTTCTCTTTCCCATTCTCACGTGCAGGTACCTTCCCCAGGGACCTCCAATCTCGCCAAGCAGGTCACCTCACTTCCTTCTCCTTTACTTTGGGTAGCTCCAGTCACTTTTTTGTTGATTCATGTTCTCTGTAAGAAGATCCACCCATAGGCGAATATCCACTTGTAACTTTCTTGAGAGCCGTGTGTGCCAGCTGTTTCTTCTCTGCCATTTTGGCCTTGAGGCCATATTTAAGTTGAGTCTCCATAACTTACTAGATGTGTTGACTTTGACTTTAAACTTCAGTCATTTTCATCCTTAAATGGTTATACTGACACCTTGCCAGATTGCTGTGCAACAATTATGATTATTAAACGAGATAACTTGTAACAAGTGCATATGATAATAAATGTAAGTTGCTTATCATAGTTTATGTACTCAAAAATGGTAGCTACTATTTGTAGTCAGGTTTTGTTAAAATGCCCACTACATTTCTTTATTTTCAAGACCATTTTTGTGACAAATAATCTGTGCAGTTTGATAAAACTTGTATTTCTGGCTTGCTAATTTTAGTAGAAATTTGAAGGCTAAATTCTTTAACCCACTGCAGAAGAAATAATTAACTCTTACATTAGTTACTTGATGCAGAACAAAATGTTTCAGTAATCAATGTATTTCATATACAGTAAGTACATCCACATCTGAGAAACATTTTCCAGTAATTTTCAAAGACGAATATATTCCCAGAGTTTTATTTATGTATTTAAATATATATGAGTGTATGTGTATTTATACACACATACATATATACATCACATAAATAAATATATATATACATATATATATATGTCATGAGAGAGAATATATTCTGGGAAATTTTACACTATGCATCAATCATATTGATGACCTTGCATTCTGCATTTTTGTAAATATATGAAATGGATATAAAAGATGAAAAGTATGGCCACATTTGGCATATGACTAATATAGTGGGAGACAAAAGACTATTGTACTACAATAATGCATCTATGGTTACTGTGCTGTAATCATAATATGTATATTTCTGGATTGAAATAAGACCTCTAAATTATTTTAATTAAATTCTGTAATATTCTTCACATTTATATTCAGGTTAAATTTTGGCATATATACAACACCCAATATAACTGATGAAAGATAGTTTATATCTTTTTTTTTTTTTGCAGTTTTTGGTCGGGGCTGGGTTTGAACCTGCCACCTCTGACATATGGGGCCAGCGCCCTATCCTTTGAGCCACAGGCACCACCCTGATAGTATATATCTTGCATGCCAAATTCGACTCAATGGCTAGTGGTGGCCTTCTGGGTTTTGTTGAGGTCATGTTGGCATGAGTGGGAAAGAGGTTTGGAATCAGGCAATGATGTCTGTTATGGGTATTGCGGTGGGGGGCCCAGAGGCATTTGGTTAGGTTCCTGTCACCTTGAGGTATAGCACAGGCTGGCTTTTCAATAATTAGTGGAGCACCTGGAACAAATACAATAACTGATTGCTTAATTAATGGACAAATTAATACACTTTTACTGATTTCATTTCCCCCAGATAATTTATCATTATCATTTCATTTTAATCATAAACTCTCCATTTCTTTTTCCTAGCTCCTAAGATAATGCATGTGAAGTTTGACTTACACAATAAATATGCTGATTTATAGAATGAATGATTTTTAGAATTAGCAGGAAATTGACTGTTATTCAGTAGTTTAGTTACTAAGTCAGAGCATACGGTGAAACTTAATCATAGTTAAAAGTGTGCTTCTGACTAAATGCTTGTTACACTAAATGTGGTACAGAGTCCTGAACAGCAAGGCTATTTTCTCATGCAAATGAAGTTTTGAGATTTTCTGAGTTCTTAGACTAAAGGAAGAAACAAAAAATCTACATAGCAATATTCAATATTTAAACTGCTCTAGCTTTAAGATAATGATAACATTCTTAATAGTAAATGAAAAAAGGTAGGAGAATGGCAAAATTATTAAAGCTTACTTGCAGGGATTACTGAATTCCATATCAACATTGAGCCTTTATTATTGTCATTCACAGGGTACGATCTGCATACCGTCTTGCAGATCAAGTGAAGTAGCAGAGTCACATTTTATGCAGACTTTAGATTGCAAAGACAGTTTACAGTTAGGTGGTAATGGAAAATAGTATATACCTCCCGAGAATGATATGCCTACCAATTTACCGATGCACTCTTCAATTGAGATCTCAAAAGTACATGCAAACCTTCTATTTCCCTAGTCAGCTTTCTCTTTCTAACTTCCTTCTGTGCCACAGAAGCTATTCCAAACCTTTTCTTCATATGTCTTATATCTTCCTAGCCACTCTCTAATTTTCAGACGTCACCTCCTACCTAGCAAAGGCAAGCCACTCAAAAGAAACTCTCCTACATATTATCCCACATCTGTACATATACATCTCATCTCATCTGGTCCCATCACATCCATAAGATATCTTTCCCCTTGTCTGTCATTCACTGTCATTGACCTCTGTTGTCCCTCTTCCTCAGAATCCTCACTCCATCAGTCGCCCACTCCCACCTGAGTCTTCTTTCCCTACCAAGTTTGAAAAATGTTCACTTCTCTTCCATCTTGAAATCGCATCCTTCAGTCTCACTCCCTGCCAGCTCCCACCCTATCCATTTCTTCGTGTCCATGGAGCAAACCATAAAAAAGCTTTTGCTGCACCTCCTATTCCCAGTTCCTCACCTCCCATTCATTCCTTAGCCCACAGTAAACTGGTTTCTGCCATTCCAAACTTACCTGAAGCTGCTTTTTTCTTTTCTTTCCTTTTTTTCTTTTTAAACACTTTGTCACCCTCAGTACAGTGCCCTGGCATCACAGCTCACAGCAACCTCAAACTCCTGGGCTCAAGCAATCCTCTTGCCTCAGCCTCCCAAGTAGCTGGGACTACAGGCAGCCCCCACAGTGCCCGACTAGTTTTTAGACATGGAGTATCTCTTGCTCGGGGTGGTCTCAAACTCCTGAGCTCAGGCAATCCACCCACCTTGGCCTTTTAGAGTGTTAAGATGACAGGTGTGAGCCACTGCACCTGACCTGAAGCCGCTTGTTCTATGTCATCAGTGTTGAAATTTGATGGAAACTTTTCCAGCTTTTAAAAGCTTGATTTCCAGGAATGATTTAATACTATTGAGCACTTCTTTTTTTATTTTTTTATTTTCCATTGATCCTCATGACATCAGTTTGTGAGAGTTTTCTTAATTCTCTGACCATTACCTACAAGTCTATTTCATAGATTTCATTTTTCTCAACCAAATCTTTAAATGTTGGAGTTTCTTGGAGTACTTGCCACTTGCACTTCTGACTCTACACACTTTCCCTGGACCTGAAGCCATAGATTGAAACTTCATTTCCAGTTTGGAGGCTGATTTTTAATTGCTTCACTAACCCAGCTGCTGTCAATTTCCTTTATTCCTTGCCACCTCCCACTTTAAAGGCAAGGAAATGGGCGGCAAACCTTCTGGGAAGCTTTCGGCTAAGAGTAAAGAAAAACTTGTTAGGACCATCTCTCCCCTTTTCATTCTCAGAACTTAGACATGGTGCTTGCATCTGTGGCTGCCCCCTTTCCATTAAGAGGAGAAACCTCTCTAGGTGTAGGAGAACAGACACCTGAAAAGAGGACAGATCTTTACAGTATTTTTGAGCAGGTAAAACCATACTTGAAGTTGCCTGCCTCTGGAATTGTTCCTATATTTAACAGAAACCCAAACCCAAAAACCTGTTTTACAAGCCACTATCAGTCACACATTCTGTTATGGGCAACCAAAGGCCTTTATGCGGAAATAAGTCCACATCACCCCCCTGAACACCACAACCAAGCTGTCTGTGCAACACCAGCATTTGGATGTCTCAGAATTACCTCAAACCCAGTAAGTCCAGAATGGGTAGCATCATCTGCTCCCTGAAAAACTGCACTATATAAATAAAAATAATTGTCCTTTCCTCCTTTGCGATCCTTTTCTAATTCAAAGTAACCACTTCTATTATTTTTGCACGTAACAAAATTTTCTGTGCATTATACATAGATAGGCTCTTTATTAGTTTTATATTGCTAATAATTTACGTAATTTTAAATAACAAAATTATCTTTCTATGCATTATACATAGGTAGGCTCTTTATTAGTTTTATATTGCCCCCTTAATAAAGAATGACAAATTTAGTGGATTAAAACAACATCTGTTTATTAACGCATATTGCTATAGGTCAGCAATTTGGCACTCCAAAGAGTCTCTATTTAAGGCTTTACAAGTCAAACTGTTGGCCAGATGTGTTCTCCTATGGACCTCAGGGTTATTACAGTTGTAAGATTGAGGTCCTCGTTTCCTTGCTGGTATAGGCCACAGATCATTCCCAGCACTATAAGGCTGCCTGTGATACATATCATGGGGTCCTTCCTTCTTCAAATCAGTAATGATCCCGTTGAGGTCTTCTCATGCTTTAGACATCTTTAATTTCTATTGACGTCAGTTGGACAAAGTTCTCAAGTGAACACCTCCTAGGCGCTTAAGGAATTTGTGGATAAACTCTCCACCTTAAAGTTAACTGTGGCCCATAGCATAACAGCACTGCAGAAGTGGGATTTCATCACATTCACAGATTCAGGGAACTGGAGCAGGATACCTTTGTGGGAGCATATTAGAAGCTCACACTACAAGCCATTCTCCAAATTGTATTTTTTACACTCATGTGTTAGGACCATTCTTAATTGCCACAGACGATTTTATAGTCTATATGATAGACGTAATCTACTTAGTAATGTTCATGTGTATTGGAATACCAGTTTCTAATTTTCTATCATTACACACAAATAGCATAGTCATTAAGACAACAGAATCTGGCATTACATATTCAAGGCATGCTGAAGTATTTGTTCCATAGATGAAACTTTAAGATTACTCCCATCATCTATTAAACAAGGTGAATTATTGACTTTACAAAAATTGCCAAGAGTGCTTCATAGACGGAGACAAAGATAAAGGTGGTGAGATATATTCCTAAGCATTGAATACTTTTTAAAATTTAAAGTTTGAAAAATCTGACGTTTATTTTTTGGAAGAGATGGGGTCTCGCTATGTTGCCTGGGACTAGACTTGGGATCCAAGGCTCACATGATCTTTCTGTGCCTCAGCCTCCCAGGGAGTTGGAACTACAGGTGCATATCCCTGTGCCTAGCTAGTGATTACCATTTTCAATTCTGATTTTTCCGTCAAGGTGTGTGATTATAAGTCAGAATACCATAAACCCATGATACGAAGCTCCTGGAAGTGTTCCTGGAAAGGTTTCTCAGAGCATTTGTAATGTTGCAATATTGCTTACATGGCTATGTAGCCTACTGGTTTACCTAAGTAAACGTACCATCTCATTTGTTTTTACTGCCTTCACAGCTCTGGCACATAGGAAATGCACAGTATTTCTTTGGTCAAAACTAAATGGAAACAGTTTTAATGGAGGAATCCCGTTCCTATAAAGATGGATGCAGATACAAGGAGCTATGTGGAAACAAAATTGAGAATAACAAATTCTGCTGTTTGCATTTGACCAACCTATCTGATCACAGTCTCCAAACACTACATACTAACTTGATTCTCCATGGCCTTGCTCTCTTGCTGTCCCAATGAGTTCTGCCACTTGTTAGCTGAGGGATAATAAGGATATTTTAAAAATCTTTTTGTTTAGAAAAGCAAATGTAAATGTACAGAAAAGTTGCAAACAGTAGTTAAGATAGTTCGTTCTTGGCTACCTTTTATACAGCTTTCTCTGATGTTAACGCTGTATGTAAACACAGTACATTTATCAGTACTAAGAAATTAACATTGATACAACATTATCTACTCTACACTTCATTCAAAATTTGTCAGGCTTCCCGGTAATGGTCCTTTTTTGTTCCAAAATCCAGTTCATGATCCCTCATTATATTTTGTCCCCATATTTCCTTAGTCTTTATGGATGTTCTTCAAACATAAATTGGGGGTCATATGTATACAGGTTTCTTGTGAGAGTAGGGAAATGAACCTTTAAATGAATCATTAATCATTAAAAGTAACAATTATAAGTTCATTACATGTTGACATTAAGTAACATACTATAAGGAAACTTATATTTCCCAAAGAAAAATACTGTGAAAAAAATGGCATTGCTTTACATTTTTGTAAGTCTCTTTCAAACATGGCTTAATAGAAGACAACTAGATTCTAATATTTGTTTCTGCATTCAATATGCTATGATCTCACCTACCTTGAAGCCTCTGGAAAACTCCAGTACATACATGAAAGCATGAGTAGACAACATGAATAATATTTTAGTATTATTATGAAAATATCAATCATTTTTACCTTATGGCCCTCCTGAAACTTTCTTATGCATCTCCCCAGTGTGTCTGGATGACTCTTTAAGAACTGTTGGAGTAGGAAATATGTGGACATTTATATCTGCTACATTGTAGCAGCTACGCCAGATCACAAAACAAAGCATAAAGATACTGGTGCTGGTGCAAAGGAACATGGTGTTCAAAGAAAACTTAATTTGTTTGATCATTTGCTTTGATCTTCTATTTAAAGATTGCTTTGTTTGTACAGCATAAGATAAAGTGAGACTCTCTGTTCTTAGAAATAGGATAAATAGTTATTTTTTTATTGTAGATGGGCGGTGGGAAATTCGAAGGGGGAAAACTGGCTATTGTTTCTTGCTCTGAAAGCTGGACTCGTTAGAAAAAATTAAATGAGTTATACACATTTTCTTCCACCTTATGGTAGGTATGCTATACTTTAGTAAAAAGCTGAAAAATATAAAATGGAAGCATACGTGCCAGTCTTGTTATGTCTACTAAGGTCTAAAACGCAAGACTGCAGTCTATTATTGAAATAAGATGGATGCATAGTTTGAGTATGTATGCACAAGTTTAAATTTATATTTGCAATATAGTACAAAACCCCTAACTGTCTATTAATAAATTGTGACTAAGCTAAACATTCTTTCGAGTTCTGTTTACACTTAACTTATTTACCAGGTGAGCATTTCTTAGTTGATGATAGCCAATACCACATGCCAGAGAGGTAAACTGAGTTTATCTCCCAGATCTGATAGAATGCAATTGCTCTTAGCCTTTAATTTCCAGTAAATTCCGCAATTCAGTCAATATTTTTACTCTAAAAAAGTTTCTTAAAAGGTAGATTCTTGCTTGACTCAATGATTCTCTTCACTTCGATGCTGTGAAAGGATAGTAATAGCTGTGATCTGTTTGCATCCACTAATTCCAACCTCAGTATGAAAGTGTTGTTGCTACACTCTGAGAAGGTGCCAAAAATCATTTTTAAGATGACACAGAAACATTCCCAGAGGAATCTTGTGTACGATTCTCACTTAGTCTGGACAGTTTGCCGGAGAGTCTTGACACATCTTCAGGGCGCATATAGAGCTGTAAGTCTGCAGCACTTAAACTAATGCACTCCCCTGTTAAAGACAGCAGATGTGTCAAAACTAATAGGCTGTTATTATGGGTTAGTGAGACTGAGTATGCGTAATGCTTTTGTGAAGCTGCCAAAGAAGTGATCACTCCAATTATCTTGGGCATCAAGACTAACTTCTTAACTCCCATGTATCACGTACAAGTATTTCATGATTTGAACGAAAATAAGCATTGGTGAAAGTAAAAGCGACCAAGTTAATGCCATAATATGAAATAAATTGAGTCATACTGTTAGAAAACTGATGGCAAAGAACAATTTTCTCTTACTACTGAGAAAGGGCTTCAAATAACGCCAGGTAAGATATTTGGACAGTGTAGACACTTGTTGTCTAATCATTCCCTTAACCCATTGTTTAGTCTTGGGAGAATACTAGGGGCTATCTTAAAATAATAATAACACTGTGACTATTTTCACTATATAAAGGGCGTCACTGTACAATGTGGTTACTACTCAGGACAAGCATTCAGACTTTCATATGCTTGTTGTTTACTTTGGCTTTTAAACTTCTTTAATCACTGCTGCTTCTTGAGTTGAAAAGCATTTGAAAATCAGTGAAAAACACTTCTTTACAGTGATATTTGCAAGCAATAAGCTATGGTCTGAAATAGCAGCTAATCGACAGACATACAGAAAAACAATTCTCAGCAGAAACCAGACACCAGTTTAGATTTAAAAACAGTGTCAATAAACTTAAACAAGGGACATATGGGCAATGAGTTAGGGGAGAAAAAATAAAAGACACAAAGTTCAATTTTGCAGCAGGTTTTACGTTACTGAAGTAATTCCTGTAAGTCAATGATCTTCTCCATATTATAGGCAGCTAATTAAAATTACAATGCAACCTGAAGTCTGGATGGTGTGAAATTTCACAGTTTAAAATACCTACAGTAATGGAGCAGAATTCTTGAATTAAACCAATTGGTATCAAGGGGTTTTAAAAGTACACATAGTGCATGTTTGGAAAATTCTTGAATTTCAGAATTATGCAAGTTGGAGTATAACCAAGAGGCTCTATGAGATAAAACTGCCACCCCTTATCTTATGGTGTACTGAGCTCTTTAATTCCGAAATTAGCAATTCTTTATATAGTTGCTCTGGAACAGTTATCCTTTACTTTTTTCATGCATCAGAATCCCGTAAAGTGCTTGTTAAAACACAGAAGGCTGAGCCCCCCACACAGAGTATCTAATCAGTGAGTTTAGGGTGGGGCCAGATAATTTACATTTCTAAAACGTTTTTACCTGATATGGACACTGGGAGCCCAGGGATTATACTTCGAGAGCCACCGCTCTGAAAAACAGCCAGGTCTCCACCAATGTTTCTAAAACTTTAATATGTGTATAAATCTCCTGGTTGTCTCATTAAAGTGTGGACAAAGCACTTAGGGAGCGTATGAAAATGCACACATTCTAACTTGGTAGGTATGGTGTACCAATTTCTCTGCTCTGTGGAGCATACTTTGAGAAGCAAGGATCTATAGTAACTTACTGTGTGTATGAATCTGTTTATCATAACATTCTTTCCCTAATGGGAGAAACTTTGTAAAGCATGAAAGAACTAACCAGGGAATCATTGTGAGGGAAGGAGGGGAAGATGTTGAGTTTGAGGGTCAGCTCAGAAAGAGAGTATCATGCTAAAGGAAACTAAGCCAATTTCATAATTTATCCTTAGTAGGGTACTTCATAAAAAATCCTAGTATGAAAGATAGATGTTTTCTGTTTTATATTTGCATTTATCTGACTTTGGAAATTAAATTTTCAGAGCCCAGTAGATTTGGAATAAAACATTCTTAACTTACCTGCATTTTCAGAATTGCAAAAGGAAATGTAATGGGGGCTACATAATTGTTCCTTCTTTTTGCTAGAAGATAAGTCATCCATTTTCGTCCTCTCTTTCAAACTTTACAGCCATCAAATCTCTAGCATTAACACCCATCCTTGAAAGTGTGATTATAGATGAACCAGTGTCTAACTACAACAGAGGGTCATTAGGCCTTTGAGGCTATGCTTTCATCAAAAGAAATATTATATAGAGTTGAGAGAGTACAAAGAAAAAAAATAAGAACTCTTGCTCTAATTTCCGAACTACTGTTTATTGTGATCTCTATGTTGATATATGCTTCCATTCTAGAGTAGAGAATTTTGTGTGCATACATTAATGCATTTGTTACTTTATTCACACATTTTACATAAATTACAATTACATATATATATATATATTTTTTTTTGAGACAGAGCCTCAAGCTGTCACCCTGAATAGAGTGCTATGGCATCACAGCTCACAGCAACCTCCAATTTCTGCGCTCAAGTGAGTCTCCTGCCTCTGCCTCCCAAGTAGCTGGGACTACAGGCGCCCGCCACAATGCCTGGCCATTTTTTGGTTGCAGCCGTCATTGTTGTTTGGCGGGCCCGGGCTGGATTCGAACCCACCAGCTCAGGTGTACGTGGCTGGCG
>CAUYON010006303.1:0-38235 GCA_963573935.1 Arctocebus calabarensis | reverse complement strand
TAAAAAAAATGGAGACTTTACAGCCTTTGTATTAACCTGGATGAAGTGGAACACATTATTCTTAGTAAAGCATCTCAAGAATGGAGAAGCATGAATCCCATGTACTCAAGTTTGTTATGAGGACAATTAATGACAATTATTGACATGGTGGGGGTGAAGGAAGGGGAGAGCAGAGAGAGAAAGAATGAGGGAGGGGTGGGGAAAGGAAGAGCAGCGAGGGGGGTGGGGTCTTGGGGTCTTGGTGTGTGCCACACCTTTTGGGGGCAAAATACGATTGTAAGAGGAACTTTTCCCAACAAATGCAACCAGTGTAACATGATTTCTTGTACCCTCAATGAATCCCCAACAACAACAAAAAAAATAAATAAAATAAATAAATAAATAAATGCTGAAAAGTCAGTAACAAGACAAAAATGTCTAGGATCACCATAGTTATCAACATTTTCTGGAGGTCCTATCCACCATAATGTATACAGGAAAATCATTTGAAGGTATAAGAAATAGAAAGGAAGAATTGAAATTCTTAATATTCATAATGTTACATGGTTGTCTATATAAAAAAATTTGAAACAATCTATAACCTGTCTATTAGAAACAGAGACTTTACCCAGGGCGCTAGTAATCAAGAAAATAATAATTAAAATAAATGATACTAATTTTCACCTGACAAAGACCTGTACTTTTCCTTGGGGACTTGACAACATACCCTAAGAGACAAATCAAACTTTTACCTAGGAATTCCATTTCTAGAAATTTAAATTAGGGAAATCATTAAAGATGTGCATAAATAATTTGATTTATGTTTAAACTATGGTAAAATGTGTAATAAAGATATAACTAACAAAAATAATTGAAAATACAATAAGTATGTGGCCAATACTGTTGGGTGCTTTTTGAATAGTCATTCCCTCCTCCCCTCATGCTGATAGAACCCAATTTAATTCATGTGTGGGGCAGCCGTGGGCTTCAGTGAGGAAGAGCTCTCACCTAGCTAGGATTTGTGACGCCTTTCAGAATAATGACATTTCCATTGTGTGGTTTGGAATGAGTATATGGCACACTTCTGGCCAATGAAATATGAAGGCAAGTTGGCCTCTGGCAAAGTCCACCTTGCTCTCATAAAGGGCATTATCAGGGACCTTCTGTTTTCTTCTTGCCAGCACTGATGTATCCCCATGCAATGTCTGGTACAACAAACTCAGATGCTGAGACGTTCAGAGCAGGGAAAGGATGTGGGTCTACTCTGAAACAAGTTTCACCTCAAGGGTTCCTGATATATCAGGTAAAAATAATCATTTTTAAGACCACTCGTAATTGGCTTTTCTATTACCTAGAATCAAAGGCAACTTACTGAAACAAAGGTTAGGTATAGAATAACCTTAAAAAACTATGCTCCCCTTTAAATGCTGTGTTTCAAAAGTTACTTAATAATAGAGCTTTATTAAAGAGTAAATTATGGGTATTAGAGGCTGAGAAGGGTGAAGAGGAAGAAAGGATAAAGAGAGATCAGTTGATACATACAAAATTACAGCTATCTAGAGGAATGAGTTTTGGTGTTCTGCATCACTACAGGGTGAATATGGCTACCTATAATTTAGTATATATTTTCACAAAGCAAGAAGAGAGGATTTTGAATATTCTCAGCACAAAGAAATGACAAACATTTGAGGTGATGCTTAATCACCCTGATGTGATCATTACACATTGTATACACCTATTGAAATATTACTCTGTATTTCATAAACATGTACAATGAAAACAGTCCTTTATGACATTTTGTTAAAAATATTTAAAAGGTATTATTGAAGCGTGTTAAGTAATCTTTACAACAACTCTTTGATATTATCATCATTCCCATTTATAGGTGTGAAAAATAAGATTCAAAGAGAGTAAGCAACTTACTTGAGTTTAGATCACTTGTAAATGGTAAAGCGAGGATCTTAATTCTTTTTTTTTTTTATTTCGGAATATTACAGGGGTACACACACTTTGGTTATATAATTTGCTTTTGTACATCTTAAGTCAAGTTCATAAGTGTGCCCTTCATCCAGAATATGTGTATTGGACCAGTTAGGTGTGAATTTACCCTATCCCTCCTCCCCTCTCCCCCAACCACTTAATATTCTCCCACCTACTTAATTTTCTTTGGGTTTTGCTTATGTATATGTACTTGAGAGTTGATTGACTACTTTCAACTTAGTATTGAGTACATGAGGTGTTTGTATTTCCTTTTTTGCAATACTTCACTTAAGAGATGGTCTCCAATTCTATCCAGGTTGTTATTAATGATACTAAATCATCATCTTTTCATGGCTGAAGAGTATACCACAGTATACATATACCACAATTTATTAATCCATTCATGTATTGATGGGCACTTTGTGATTGCGAATTGTGCTGCTATAAACATTCAAGTGCAAGTGCCGTAAATGTAAAATGTCTATTTTTCCCTTAGGTATATACCTAGTATTAGGATTGCTAAATCAACAGGTGGGTCTACACCTTTGGATAGACCTACGCAAAAGGTGGGTCTATCTCCTTACTACTTTCCATAGAAGGTTTACTAGTTTGCAGTCCCACCAACAGCAACGAAGTGTTTCTTTCTGCACCCACACCAGCATCTACTGCTTTCAGGCTATTTGATATGAGCCATTCTCACTAGTGTTAGTGATATCTCATTGTGGTTTTGACATACATTTCCCTGATTATTAAAGCTATGGGGCATTATTCATGTGCTTGTAGGCCATTAGACTATCCTCATTTGGAAAGTTTCGTTCACATATTTTACTCACTTTTTAATGAGTTTGTTTGATTTTTTTTCCTACTGATTTGCTTGAGTTCTTTGTATATTCTGATTATAAGTCCTTCTTTGGATGTATTAGCATGCAAATATTTTTCCCATTCTGAGGTTTATCAATTTACTCTGTTGATTGTCCTTGGCTGTGCAGAAACTTTTTAATTTGATCATGTCCCATTTATTTGTTTTCACGGTTGCTGTAATTGCTATTGGGGTCTTCCTCATAAATTTCCTCAGTAGGCCAATATCTATAAGAGTACTTTGAACACATTCTTCTAGAATTCTTACAGTTCTGTGCCTTAGGGTTAAGTCTTTTATCCATCATGAGTTAATTTTGTTGTTGTTGTTGCAGTTTTTGGCCAGGGCTGGGTTTGAAACCTCCACCTCTGGTATATGGGGCCAGCACCCTACTCCTTTGAGCCACAGGTGCCATCCTATGAGTTAATTTTTGTAAGTGGTGAGAGGTGCAGATCCTGTTTCAATCTTTTACATGTGGCTGCCCAATTCTCCCAGAACTATTTAATGAATAAAAATTATTTTCCCCAGTTTATATTTTTATTAACTTTATCGAAGATCAAATGGGACTATGAGATGGTTTCATCAGAGTTCTCTGTTTTGATTCATAGATATATGTCTCCATTTTTGTGCCAGTACAGCTCTGTTTTGGTTACAAAAGCCTTGTATTATAGCTTGGGGAATACCACAAGACCTTTCAATCTATGCGGAGTAAGCATTTGACAAAATTCAGCAGCCCTTCAGGATAAGAATGTTCAAATGGGTGTGGATGATACATATCTCAGATTTATAAAGGTTATATATGACAAGCCTATAGCCAATATTATATTCAATGGGGAAAAATTGAAAGCATCCCTGCTTAGAACTGGACCAAGACAAGGTTGTTGACTTTCACCAATTTTCTTTTTTCAATTTCAGGTGAAAGTGAGGGTACAAACAACCAAGTCACAATATTTGAATTTGTAAATAGAGTCAAAAGGAGTGCTCCCCTACATTTTGCCCAATCAGTGGGAGCACCAAAACCTCCCTTTTCTCCCATGTCCGTCCCTCCTTTTTCCTTTCATCTCCCAACTTGAGTTGGATTGAGTTTTTCATCTCTGTGGGCATAAATTAGATCATCTACTGGCTTCATGTTAGTATTGAGTCCATCAGATATTTGCTTTTCCATTCTTATGTTACTTTACTGAGAGGAATGTATTTCAACTCCATCCAGGTTAAGGCAAAATATGTGAAGTCACTATCTTTTTACAGTTGGATAATATTAAATAGTATACATATACAATAATTTGTTAATCTGTTCCTGAGTTGATGGGTATTTAGGTTGTTTCCACATCTTGATGATTGTAAATTGAGCTGCAATAAGCAATATAATGCAAATGAGCTTATGACAAAATATTTTTTTTTCTTCTGGATAGAAGCCTAGTAGTAGGATTATGGGGTCAAATGGAAGATCTAATTTGAGTTCTTTGAGGAATCTCCATACTTCTTTCCAAAGAGGCCGTATTAGTTTGAAGTTCCACCAACAGTGTAAAAGTGTTCCCTTCTTTCCACATCTGCCCCAGCATCTGCAACTTTGGGACTTCAAAGCCCATGATGTGGACTAATCTTCCTGAGGTTAGGTGATATCTCAGGGTTGTTTTGATTTGCATTTCTCTGATGATTAGGGACAATGAGCATTTGTTTATATATGTGTTGGCCATTCATCTGTCTTCCTCAGAGAAAGTTGTGTTCACATCTCTTGCCCAGTGAGATATGCCAATAACAGCCAAGTCTGAGACTTTCACCACTTTTATTCAACACAGGTCTGGAAGTCCTTGACAGAGAAACCAGGCAAGGGAAAGAAATCAGGGAGATTGAACGGGGAAAGAAGCAATCAACTTCTTACTCTTTGCTGATGATCTAATATCTAGAAAACCTCAAAGATTCAACCAAGAGACTCTTGAAATTTATAAATAAATTCAGCAAAGTCTCAGGCTACAAAACTAATGTACACAAATCATTAGCTTTCATATATACCCACAGCAATCAAGCTGGGAATCAAATCAAAGATGCAATTCCCTTCACAGTAGCAACAAAGAAAATAAAATACCTAGAAATATATTTAATGAAGGAAGTAAAAAATCTCTATAGGGATTGAACTATGAAACACTGAGGAAAAAATTCACAGAAGAGTAAACAGACAGAAAAACATCTCATGGATCGGCAAAATAAACATTGTTAAAATCACTATACTACCCAAAGTGATCTACAATGCAGTGCAATCCTCATAAAAACACCAATGCCATTTTTTGCAGGTCTAGCAGATTTAGAAAAAAGACTTCTACACTTCGCATAGAACCAGAAAAGACCCCAGATAGCCAATACAACCCTAAGTAATAAAAATAAATCAGAAAACATCATGTTAACAGACCTCAAGCTATATTTCAAGCTATACTGACAGAGGAACTCCCCTCTGCCCACTCGTTATCTCTGTGTATCCCCTCCTCTCACTGTACTGCATGTCTTTAAAAGTATGGTGTGGACACAATTGTCTTTGGTTTTACGTGCATGATATAGACAGATATATGTACACATAGGCATGGACTAAAGGGCCAACAGTCAACATACTAAAGTTAGAAAAATGGTATTGAGTATTGGGATTATGGATGACTTCCATTGGATTCTTTGAGCTTTTCTTTATTTTTTAAATAGTTTACAATAAACAAATACAACCCTTATGTAACAAATGTCAGACTAAAGTTTACATGAAACAATGTAAGTCAGATGAAAGGTTCATATTTAAAAGAAAAAGACATTTTACGTGAAGTTAACCTTTTATAACATTGAGTATGATAGGCTTTAAAAATATTACATAAAACATAATTAAAATCAAATAAAAATTGCCAAGAAAATTATAAATTTAAAATAATTATATCATTTTAGAAATTACAAAGGTAGGAAAAACACATTATAACTTTGCCAAATACCAAATACATATGTTTAATCATGATTTCTACAGGCTTATTTTCTCTTGGTGAAGAATCTTTGGAAAAACTTTGATGTGCTTGCCTCTAAGAAAGCAAACAATTTGAGCAAGTCTGTGGGAATAGTATTCACCACCTGAATCACAAAGATGCCTATGTTTGTGTAACAAAATGTCTATTTTAAAATTTTTAAGTTAAAATAAAAATCAGAATAGCCAACAGTTAAATGGTATTTGTTATGTGTCAAGCATTATTCTTCAGCTTTCTATATATCAACTCATTTAATACTATCCCAACATTTACTAGTGTATCAGATAAGTACTACCATTACTTCATTTTACAGATGAGGAAACTGAGACACAGAGGCATCAAGGAACTTGATTGATATCATTAAATCAGAATATAGCAGGATCACATTTAGAATGTAGGCAGTTTATATCCAAAGTCTTCACTTGGGTTTGTTTGCTAGTTTGTTTTGTTTGTTTGTTTGTTTTTTAAGACAGAGTCTCACTTTGTCACCCTTGGTAGAGTCTGTGGTGTCATAATATGCAGTAACCTCAAACTCTTGGGCTCATGTGATTCACTTGCCTCAGCCTCCCAAGAAGCTGGAACTGTGGTTGCCCACCACAACGCCTGGCTATTTTTAGAGATGGGTTTCACTCTTCCTCAGGCTGGTCTGGAGCTCCTGAACTCAGGCAATCCACTGGCTCGACCTCCCAGAGTGTGCTATTGCAGGCGCAAGCCACTGCAGCCGGCCTAGAGTCTTCACTTATAACTGCTTCATATTGCTCCATCTTTTATGAAATTAATTTATTGGACTTCATTTAATTTCAAAATTTAATGACCAATCTTCATAATCATCTAGGTTCATTAGAAACCTCTAAGTAGTCTTTTTGTCTCTCTGTTTCTAAATAGCATGGTACAAAGCAAAGCACTGAAAACATAAGTGTACAAGAAATCTGTAATCAGATTAGGACAAAGTGCCTATTGAGGGTCAAGTTAGTTACTGAAATTCAATGTTCTTGTAGTAGTACATATAGTACTTTGTAATAGTACTACCATTAAACAAATGTAGATTTTTATTTACAAGCCTTGTGTAAATTAAAGGATTAATTTTTCTAAAAAGCAGTACTACCATTAAACAAATGTAGGTTTTTATTTACAAGCCTTGTGTAAATTAAAGGATTAATTTTTCTAAAAAGCAGTTATTTATGAATATTACTTGGGCCTAAGGAAAAAAATGAATACATACATGCACTATTTTCTTATACCTTAGAATAAGCACACATTCACCCTTGCAAAGAACAACAATTTGAACATTGCTTTCTGTACCCTGAATTAGCCTCTCAGCTCTTATCCAGAGCTGTAAATTTAGATGTCTGTGTTCCGTTTGCTTTTGGTTCAGCACACGCAGACTGGCCAAGCCAAACTGGTGGGAAGTTCTTTCCCCGCCCCTTTGAGAGCTACAGGACTGATTCCATATGCTCCAAGCCAGAGGAAATGTAATGTCCAGAGCTTTATTCACTGAGTCAGTCAACCAGCCTTTCAGCCTTTGACTTCTGGCCGCTGTTAATCTGTAGACCTCACAGAAGTCTCTAGACGAGGAAGATGCTGAGCATGTGCTCCAGCGTTAGCAAAGAGGCCAGCCGGGTGTGCAGCCAGGCGAGAGCCCAGACCTCTCGTTTACACGGTGTGTGCTTCCCAGGAACCAGGCAATCCAGAGGCAGACCTAACTGTAAAAGTCAGATATAACGACAGTTCCATTAAAAACTGCAAATAAAACATTCTTATAACTTTTCCCTAATGTTGCAAATGAGCAATTGTCCCACAGTCCAAATATTTTTCAGTCCCTAATAAATGTAACCTTTTTTCTTCTTTTTTGCTCAAGGGGAAAAGAAGCTTATGCACATAAAACCACTTCGGAGAATTCCCGCTATTCTTTTTTTTAAAAAAAACAGCTTCAGAGTGTGAAAGTCTTCAATTTAAGCTACAAATACAGTATACACAATGATCTTACTGCTCTATTTTTCCCAGATTTATTTATTGTATAGAGATTTGTAAAAATACATAAGTTTTCATGATCCTTTAGAAATATAGAGAATTCCAAAAGCAATTTTGACCCCTTTATTCTTCCTGTCACTGATAAATTTTTTAATAATATGCCTTAGAACATTTTTACCCTTTCTAAAACATATTTAAGCCACTCTATTTGGTTATCATTTGGGGAGAAGGAAAATCACCATTGGCAGAGAAAAATCACCATTCTCTCTAGACCAGAGAATTCTACTCTAGAACTTAGAGTCTATAGCCAGAAAAATAGTTCAATTCAACAAACGTCAATTGGCATCAATGCTGAAAAGGAAAAAAAGAGAGAGAGAAATATAAAAAATATTTGTGTCAGAGCCCTCCTTAACCCACAGTCTCAGTGATCAGCTGCGGATAATACAGTGCAACCAAAAAAAAAATTATCAGAGGCAAGCCTCAAATAGGAAGACTACTATGCCAATTCCTATGAGTAAATATGTTAATCTGCAGAATAAATGGGAAAAGTTAAGGCCGCAAGCTGAATCTGCCTTCTGTCTACTTCTCTGCCGTAAGTGAGGTCTGCGCTACATGAGGGCAACCCTAAGCAGGAGAGCTGTGGCTTTCTCTGCTCTGGCCCTTACAAGGACAAGGTTAATGAACTATACCATTTTTTTTCTGCTGATTGTCTCAGCACAGGGCCCCACAACCGTCTGTTGGAATTGTCCCTTGAGCTGAAACCTATTTTCTATCACTGGGCTTCTTGGCATACTTGGGCTTTCTGAAGTGTGTCATAAAAGTGGTAAGCAGGTAGCAAGGTCTCATTACATGGTCAATTGTGGGTGAAAAGCTCCCTAAAGAATCTGGATACACCTTATCAAGAAACTTTGGAAACAAAGTGTTATTGTTGTTTTCCCCCAATTTTTTCTTGTGTGGGCACCACATCTAAGCTCCAGAAATAGTAGGAACCATGAGTTGAATCAAGGAATTTCCAGCCAATAGGGGGTGGGTCTATCTGCTGAGGTTTTTAGAATCAGTAAAACAGAAACATTCTTTCTCTTAAATCCCTGTTGCCTGTGAGCTTGGAGAACTTCAGGGTAATATTACTATAACAATTTTTTATAGTAGAAATTATAATTGAAATTTGTGACATTCAAGGATAACTAAAACTCAATCATTTCACACTCTCCCACGCAAGCCTGAGGATACTTGAGGATAAATAGATTTCTTGGAAGCAGCCACAGACTATGCCTAAATTACATCCTACCAAGTAAACTCGTTGGCTTTTTAATTACTCTGCTGATGTCCCCATGCTGTCACCGCTATCTCACACTGAAATGATATTGATTTAATTTTAACTTTAATGTACCAAGGAAAAAAAGGAAAGAGGATAGATATGTTTTGGTCTATACTTCTAAGAGCCAATTTTTTAAAGTACCAGTATATATTTATATGTTTTTAATCTGAATCTGCTGCAAGTTATCAACCTCTGATTATTTGCTTTAAATGATTCTGTTTGCAAATAAGATTCACATGAGGATTGTCCTCTAGAAAATCTTCACAAAAACAAGAAACACATCTCGAAGGTCTGCAACATAAACCAAATGTTTAAGTGAAGAAAACTTTCATAGGTAGAAGTATCCATGCACACAATTCTATGAGCAAACACAGCTGGGGGGAAAGAAAATTGTTCTCATTTGGTATGGGGTAATTTAAATTTTTACATCATTTTAAGCATGATGGTTGGTCTTTGTTAAATAAGGAATTATTGTTTCTGATTATCTTTGCAGAAGATGTAATTTCCTTATTGGTGGCTTATTTAGTCCTAACGAAGTGGTATGCTGGCAAAGCAAAAATGGGAAATTGAAGACAACTAATCACGTCATTAAAGTCAAAAACTTCAGGTAATTCAGGTCAATGAGGGCACTGGTGTCAATTATTCAGATGGTTATCTCAATTCATTTCAATGGAGAGACCTTATTCTTTAATTTCCCTTATTAAATTAATAGGTGTCATATCTATTAGTTACAACTTTTTAATTTGCTTCTTTATGTTATGTACCTTTAAAATTATTTAGCTTTCTGTTTTTTTAAGCTAAATTCTTAGATACTTAGCATCAAGATTTCACGTAATTAAACAATAGATTATTTACATGAGTGAATTACATGTTTATTACCTAAGCCTTGTGCATAAAGAAGCAGAGTTCCCTAGAAAGAACTAGTATAGTTGGCACGAGACAAGGGTCAGATTATTGTTGCACAGCCATCAACAAGTCTGATTCAAAGCTAAACTTTTTCTTTTTCACTGCAGCATAGAAGTCCCTTCACAACCTGATCTCAGCCTTCCTCAGAGCTCTGCATCACATCAAACCCATCGCCCTCAAGAATCTTAAACCCAGGTTAATACAAAATAGGTAAAGACTCAATACTAATCTGAATCTAGCAGATGAACAACTATAGGCCCACAGAAGAGAAAAGCACAATTAAATCTGGGAAGAGGAGACAGGGAATGGGTTCAGTGAGCTCCCACTTATTGGGTAAAATGTAGGGATATAAGGTGAAACGTTCAACTACACAGGTAATATATCCTAATCATATGTAACCTTATGTTAAGCCAAAAGAAAATTACAAAAAGAATCTTAAAGCCAGTCACTTGCAAGAAGATTCTCACTACCTTCTGAACAATTTGTGCTGTGGTTTGGTATGCACTGTCCCCTCCGCTTGGAGTATTCTGCCTTCTCTTCTCCACTAGTAAACTTGTATTGGGCCTGGACATCAGTGCTTCTATGAATCTCCCTGGTTCTGCTCCTGTAGAAAAACCTTGCCTGGACCTCTGTTACCTGCCTCACATATTCTGCTGTTTAAGCATTTAAGATCTCCCTCCTCCACGTCACTGGGCACACTGAGGTTCACCACCCCACAGCAAACTCTGAAGAAAGATTTGAAGAGGAGGCTTAGGATGGAAGATGATCTAAGAGCTGTCAAATGTAATAACTCATTGAGGAATGGTGAGACACTGGGCTGCTTGGCACATTAGGGTTCTCAGATTTGCCTGATGCAGAAACTGGGAGATGTTCTGGGTCCCAGGCTTTGCGGTGCAGATACGTCCTCATTTGAGCTCAATCACAATGCTCTCTTAAAGCCAAACTCTTTCATTCAGAGGCACAGTAAACTTAAAAGGGACATTAGGGATCCACACTTGTTTACAAGAGCATTATTTAAGCAAAATAGGGAGGAAGTATGACTTGGATCCTAAAAAATGCACCATTGACCCTGAATTAGCCAAATGTAGACCTAAGACTTTGTACTAGAGCAGACTACAGGTGAGATCAGATGAAACAGAATATTTTTCCTTTCCTAGGATAGCAGCAGGAAGCTAAAGTGCTTTGTACAAGGACCCCTCTGCACTTAAGTTCTGCTATAGGACTTTATACAATATACTGTTTTTCTGTAGTTTTAACAGAATTTATTTCAAGAGGTTGTAGTAAGAAAAAATACAATCCACTAGTTATATTTTTGTCATTTTATTACAATAATATATATACATATTTCAGGTGACAATTTTCTATGAGCCTAATAAATGTATATAGTATATTAAAAAATAACTGAAATAGAGACAAATTTTACTGCAAAATAAGCCTAAAAAGTTAAAGAATATATAGCATTGGTGTATGAGAGGATTTTGGGTGTGCCATGAAAATATTTAATCATCATTAATTAAATTATTTGTGAAAGATGTTCAAAGCACAGTAAGTATATTCTTTTACTCTTTTTTTGCTTAACATAATTTAAATGTGCTATGGAAGTTTACCTATAAGTTCAAGTGTGCTGTGAGATAAAAAAAGTTTGAAAAATACTAACGTATAGCATGAGTTAATCCAAAATAAATTACATACAATTTTATTTGCTATTCTTGGAAATAAGAAATATATGTAATTATACAGGAGACTTCCAAAATTAAGTTATGACTCCCTTAACCAGCATTTCATTAATATCAATTAAAAAATGAATTGCAAAAGTATAAGGATTACACGGAAATTTGAGGAGCTTTTTGTAAGTCATTAAAACATATGACTTCCTCTCATTCATTACTTTCTCTTGTCTTCACACTTCCTCCCAGTAAGACAAGCTCTAAAACCCTAAGTGGTGTATGAGCTATTACATAATTGTTCCTTTATGGCCTGCAGAGACACTACCCTCCAGTACATTCCTTTGTAAAGTAATTTGGGTTACCTTGGATATGAAAAGCAGCTCAATCAAAGCACATTCCACTGTTCCGCCAAAACCCAACAAAGAAATACAGAGACTGGAACGGTCTTTGTAGTGAATTAAACTTCACTAAACTTCAAGGATCCTTTATGAAATGTTGAAGGTCTTCCGCCAGCTGGATGGTTTTAGCAAAGGTCAGTAAAAAGTCATTGGAAAAATAAAAGTTAAGAATATTCTTTAGGATAAGTTACAGAGTTGGGGTGTTTCTGATATGACAATATTTGGTATTTCATTTGTGTTTCAGGTGTCTTTTCAACCCCAGTTCTTTTGGCAGTTTAACCCCCAAACATTTTGCATTTCTCATCATTGTGTGGGTTGATGGAATAACTCTTCTGCTGATCTTGGCTGGACTCACATGTAGTTACAGCCAGTTATGGATAATTTGAACTGACAATTCCAAAGTGGCCTCGCTCCCCTAACTGGCAGTTAGTGCTGCCTGTTGTCAGAGAAGACTGGAACTCTCCTACCATGTGACTTTTCTACACAACACGGTGGTCTTAGGCTTCTGAGGAGGTGAAGACCGATTTTCAAAGTATCTTTAGGCTCTATAATTCATTCATGTACAATTGTTATTTCTGCTGCATCCTATCGGTCAAAACAGTTTTGACGGGCTATCCCAGATTCAACAAGGCACAAAAATAAACTTTACTTCTCAACAGTGGCACTGTCATTACCATGGGGATGGACCCAGGGTGGCATACTTCATTGGAGGACACTATTACAACACGTCATCCCAACAGGTACTGTTATAAAGGGAATAAATCTTTATTGTGTTTGATAAGGATTATGCCTACCCTGTCCCTACAAATAGTAATGTTAGTTTGGATTTTTTTTAATTCTGAAATAAAACACTGAATTTTATGTGCATATGTTTGCCAGCCATTTTCTGAAATCTATATTTATGATACTTAGAATTTTTCCCACAAAGAGCTAGAGTAGTTCTGCATACATAGAGGATGGTGTAGAATGATCTTTCATCTCATGGAAACATCTACCTCATTGGATAAGAAGATTCAGAAGGCTTCAGTCTTGGATCATGACAAAGGAAACATGATCGGGACCTCTTACCGTGAAGAATCAACTGAAGGAGGAGAAGACAAACTTTCAAAATTCAAAATTTTAATAATCTTCCCTACATAACATTTAAGAGGATGGATTTTACGTAAATTGTGCTAGGAAGTCTAGTAACAAGACTTAAAATGATGGATAAATGTTATAATTTTTGTGCTTACTTCCAATGTTGTCAACAATGACATGTAACATGACATGACAATAATCTCTGAAAGAATAAAGGAAAAACTTACTCCTAAAAAGACTTTCCAGAAATGTCCAGGCTTTTTGTAAGAGAAAGGTAACTGATCATATTTCTGTACAAACCATGCTTTAAAGAAGGTCACTTAAGTAAGATAAAATCATTTCTACATTCTCGAAATTGCATGCCTTTACTAATGAACAATATTTAAACAAATAATATTGCATTTAGCATGCACAAATTATACATCCTTTAAAATAGATTAGTACATTACTGTCTTCACTTAAAAATGTAAAATATCATTTAATGCAAACTTTTCAACTTTAAAAAGTTGAAAAAAACTATTCTAGTTAATAATGGAAAATGTCCATCTTTAACCTTCGGTGACTTGGAACATGTTGCTGATGGGTAGCATTTAGATTCATATTTTTTCTTGTTTTTCATTTTCTTTATGTCAAAGGCCAAATAATTATAAATTCAAAAATGCTAGCTAGTTGAAAATCATATTTTTCAATCATTCAGTTATTCAGTAAATGAATTTTATTGAATATTGACCTTGAGAAGCACTGTGTTCAGAGACAGGACAATGGGATGATGAACATCCCCATACCAGAGTTTGGCACTGGGAAACTTACAGATGCATTATGTTTGAAATTGTTCACTAACATTTTTCAATTATTAATAATAAAGTTCAAATGAGAAATTCAACTGACTTGAGTCACTGAACTAAATTCATTTGATATTTTCCTCTTACAACAATCCTGAACTTTCAAGGATTTACCTCCTATGCTTGTTTTCCTACATTTTCTTTCCCAAAAGTCAGAGCTTAAGGATAGATCAGACATGAAATCTGGTAAGAATTAATCAAGTTAGCAACTCACTGTGTCATCTTAAAAAATAACTTAGGCAGAACTCAGCAGCTTCAGAAGATTTCAAATCTTTTCCTGTGACTAATTGCTTAAAGTCAAGATCCAAAAAGGACGTGTTTTGGTAGATACACACCTGTTGTTACTGGCCACCTGGTAACTACCTGAAGTAGTGTTGAGAATTGCAGCAGCAAACCACCCAGGATGCCTTTAAAAGACCCTTATGGGGTTTCATATAAAGCTAAAAATAAAAACTCTGCATACAGAACATTTTTATCCCTGTGAAGTTAAATGGATTATATAAGGAAATTTTGCCTTAGTAATATGATTTAAATAGCTCAATTAGCCAGCCAAGACCAAGAGATAATTATATCACTTAATAAATACTAGTAACTTTTTAAACACTAAGTAAAACAATTTACATATCATGAGTTCAGTACAAAGACTGAGTGGGAAGGATGTACATGATTTGATTTTAAGGACAATAAAAGACTTCTTAGAGAATAAAATTCTATGATGTATAAGAAGAATTATATACCTTGACTAAAGGAGATTTGTCCCAGATATTTAAGTCTGGTTCACCATTTGAAAATCAACTGATGTAATCAATGGGCTAAAAAAGAAAAATTGCATGATCACATCAAGACATAGAGAGAAAACATTTGATGAAATCCAACATTCATTCATGCTAAAAACTTCTAGTGAACTAGGGATAGAGGGGAACATCCTCAAGTATAAAGAATGTAACTTAAAAAACCTCCAGTTAACATTGTACTTAATGATGAAAAGCATAAAGCTTTCCTACTGAGATCAGTAACAAGCCAAGGACGGCCCATCTCACCAGCAATTTTAAACATCTTACTGGAAATACTAGGTAATGTAATAAGACAAGAAAAAGAAATCAAAAGTATGAAGATTGAGAAGGAAGAAATAAAACTATCTTTGTTCACAAATGACATGATCATCTATGTAGGAAACCCAAAAGAATTGACAAGATAACTTTTGTAACTCATAAAAGATTAGAGCAAGTTTGGGGGTTTATATATTAACAGTGCTAATATGTAAAAGTAAATTGCTTTCCTACCTACCTGCAATGAACAAGTGAATTTGAAACTTAAAACATGATACCATTTACATTAGCACCCCAAAATGTGGAACATGTAGCTATAAATCTTACAAAATATGCAGAATAAACCCTTAACAAACAAGATCAAAGAATTAAATAGATGGAATAATATTCCTTGTTAATGGATAGGTATATGTATTGTTGTCAAAATGTCTGTTTTTCCAATTTGTTCTATAGATCCAAGACAATTCCAGTCAAAATCCCAGCAAGGTATTTATGGATATCAGCCGCACAGACCTCCCAAAACTTAACTCAAAATGGATCACAGACCTAAATGTAAAATGCAAACTCTAAAATACCTAGAGGATAACATAGGGGAAAACCTAGGTGACTCTGGGTGTGTCAGTGACTTTTTTATGCAACATCGAAAGCACAATCCATAAAACAAAAAATGGTAAGCTGGACTTAATTAACATTTAAAACTCCTGCTCTGTGAAGGACATTGTGTGAAGGGAATAAGAAAGCAAGCCACAGCCCGGGAGAAAATATTTACAAAATATATGTGTGATAAAGAACTGGTATCCTAACTATGTGAAAATACTCTCAAAATTCAACAGTAAGAAAATACATAACCCACTTTAAAAAATGAGCCAAAGACCTTAACTGACACCCCACCAAAGAAGATATGCAGATGGCAAATGAGCAAATGAAAACATGCTCCACATCATGGGTATCAGGGGAATGCAACTCAATAGAATGAGGAGATGCCACCACACATCTTTTTGAATGGCCCAAATCCACAACTCTGACAACACCAAATGTTGGCAAGGATGATGAGCAACAGGAACTCCCATTTGTTGCTGATGGGCATGCAAACTGCTTTGGCAGTTTTTTACGAAACTAATCTTATTCTTACCATATGATCCAGCAATTTTGCTCCTTAATATTTGTTTACCTAAAGGAAGTGAAATCTTATTTCACACAAAAACATGCACACAGATGTTTATAGTTGCTTAATTCACAACTGCTAAATCTCAGAAGCAATCAAGTTATTGTTCAGTAGGTGAATGGATAAAACAAACTGATAAATACCCAAACAGTTATACACCCAAACAATAGAACATTATTCAATACTAAAAATAAACGAGTTACCCAACAGAAAAGACATATAGGAAACTTAAATGCATCTTGAGAAGCCAATCTGTAGGCCGTGTGCTGTATGTTGCCAACTATGTGCCACAGTGAACAGAGCAATGGTTGCCAGGGATTGTGAATAGACAGGTCACAGAGGATCTTTAGAGCAGGGAAAATAATCTCTATGATTTTATAATGACGGCTATATGTCACTATACATTTGTTCAAACCCACAAATTACACAATACTATGAGTGAGCCCTTATGTCAACTCTGGACTTTCAGCAGTTGTAACAAACGTACCACTCTGGTGAGGGATGTTAGCAATCAGGCAGACTGTGATTACGTGGGGCAGGAAGTGTATGGAAAATCTCTGTACCTTTTTCCTAATTTTGCTAGGAACTAAAACTTCTCTAAAATCTAAAATAATACGGTCCTTTATAAAAGACTTATTTAATCAAAGATATCAAAATATCCACCAAAGAAAGGGAAGCAATATTTTCCTCAAAGTCACAAGGTGCCCCATGTTATCCTTTTCTCATGTACACTAAATAGTTGGCAGAAGAAGGAGATTCTAACCTTCAAGATGTTAGACTAAGTAAAGTGAAAGTACAGCTAGATTGAAACAAAGCAAAACAGAGACGCCTGTGCAGTCAGAACCAGGGCAAAACTCCCCAACATGTGGGAGACGCCCAGAGACTAATTTGTCTAGGACCATCTCTGTGTGCTCAAAGGATATGTCTTCCCCTCTGTGACCTTAGCATTCTCTCCAACACTCAAGATTTAGAGCTAGCGTGACTCCACCTCTGTAATTCCTATCTCTGTTTTGCCACATTGGCCCATAGTCCTGACCAGCAACAATGGGATTCAGAGCTTGCCATTCTATCCATGATTCCTATAGCTAGTCCCAAATGTCAGGGCACTGAGTCAGTTTTTCCTGTGTCCATTTGCTTTGATTCTTCAGCTCCAGCCCACTGGATCTCCTCATGCCCCTGAACACACCATGTTCATGCCCCTCACTATGCCTTTGTTCTCAGTTTGGCCTTCCTTGATCCAAATTTAGTCTTTCCTTTAAAGTCCAGATCAAGGACCATCTGTCTGGCAAAGCATTTCCCCACCAGCCCAGACTATGATGCTTTCTCTTCCTACTTTGAGCTCATCGGTGCTTTCAATTGGAGTTATACCATTAACTCTTAAATTGCTTTATGACTGCTACTTTTATCTTCTCTTACTATAATTTCTGAGTCATGGGGCCATGACTTAGACTCTTTTCCATGTGCTACTGTACTTTACACAGGGCCATACCCAAAGAAGCCATTTATTAAACATTTATTGATATTGGTTACTGGAGTGATTCTTATCTCATATTCCAGTTTCTATCTCAATTCCAATTTCCCCTGGAAGAACCCTTCATGATCAGAGCAATGAAGTTTAGAATCAGACTCCTTTATGTTCCACCTACATAAATGTAAATAGCTGATTAAAATTTTAATAACAGAATGCAGCCTCGAAAGCTTTCATATGCTAACTAAATAAACGTTTAAGATGCACATACATACCTATGTGTTCTGAAGGGTTAATGCTCAATGAGGGGTTTTTATAGCTCATTAATTGTTATATCACATCCTTTTATCTAAATTGTTAGTGGCCTGCTTAGTCGATTGAAACATATTGCTTTGATACTAAAGCTGAAATCCAGGCCTTTATTTCTGGTATATGTTCTATTCAGAAATGTGAATCCTCAGCACAGGGCAGTGAGAATTGCTCCAGAGAGCTTTACAACTAACCATACCACACGCTCAAGAGCAGAGACAACAAACTCGGTGGGTGCATCAACTTATCAACTAACACTTATAAGGAACTTAGCAATGAAATACCATAGTCAGGAGGGCATATTGATGGGAATCAAAGTTTACAATTTCATTAGTAATAGATCTTTTATTTTGAATGGAATATCATATCTACACTATTAAATACTGTTATTTTTTTCAAAACAAAAAAGGAACTGTGAGGAAAATGAGAAGGAAGGCAGAATTAATTAGTACAGCCAGGTCATTGTTGATCAAGGTTAAGTCATGTTCTAGCAAACCAAGTTTTCAACCTGAAAAAGAAACCCCTGGCATTTTATATTGAGGCTTAATCACAAGCAAATGAGCATTACAGTGAGAGTGATGGTTCAGAGGGTAGTGTTTCTTTCTAATGTATTAGAAATAAAAAGTGGATTCATTTAATTTAACATACAGTAAGTAATATAACTCACAGTGCATTGTCTCCTTGCCTTTAGAAATGTTATTTGTACAAATAATCTCACCTTCTATTGCAGCTTAAAGTTTGGGTCTGTAAAGAAAACCCAGACAGTGTGAAGATGGATGGCTCAGCCAATCTGACCAGTTTATAATTAATTTATCATTATAGTGTCCAGTCCAACTACATCATTAGTTAGGTATCATGCAATTAATCCAGCATGATCATCAAGTAGGTCAGAAGATAAGCATGTTGCAGAGTCACTGACCTTATCCCGTTCTATATAGAGCACCTCAAAGTTTCCTCACAAACCCACATTCCTTAACGATCACCTACAAGAGGACAAACAGGAAAAAGAAAATATATTTTTGTCTGGGTGTGGTGGTTCATGGCTCTTGCTGTAATCCTAGCACTCTGGGGGAGGTCTGAGGCAGGTGAATTGTCTGAGCGCACAGGTTCGAGACCAGCTTGAGCAAGAGTAAGATCCCTCTCTAAAAAAATAGCCAGGTGTTGTGGTGGGCAGCTGTAGTTCCAGCTACTTAGGAAATGGAGCCAAGAGAATTGCCTGAGCCCAAGAGTTTGAGGTTGCTATGAGCTGTGATGCTACCGCACTCTACAGTGGGCTACAAGTAAGATTCTGTCTCAAAAAGAAAAGGAAAATATATTTTATTGATCATTAAGCACACTGCTTAATTGGTTTTAATCTACCCTAATGCTTTTAAATCCTGAAAAATAATCTAGACCCATTTAGCAAGTAAGTGGCCAGACCCAGAAACACTAAGAATGAGTTCCACAGAATGCTTAGGGAACAGGAGAGACGGAAGTAGAAGCTGTGAAAACCAAAAAAATGCCAGAGAAGAAATTAGAGGACCAAAGACAATAAGTTCTCCTAAAATTGAAAAAATAACTTACCTAAAGTACTTTGGGCTCCCTGAAGAGAAGAAAATAATGGCCTATGAAGATTACTGGGGGGAAGGGAATGCAGCAGCAGGACATAAAAGCCAGACAAAGATTTCAGCTGAGAAAGAGTCAAGTCAGGATAAATTCTGGCATCATTTCTAAGGCAAATGGTTCTTTCTTCCTTTATATGCTCTTATTTGTTAGCAAAGACAAGACACAGTACCAAGAGTTTTGACCTTGGACGTGGTGTTATCAGAAACCTCCTCAGGGAGTGCTAATCCACCCACTCCTCCCCCTACCCTCGACCTCCCACCCCCACCCCGTGCCTGTGTGCAGACCTCAGACCGCGGTGAAGGCAAGCACCCTGCATGCATTTGACCCTCAGGGGTCGAGGAAGAAGGTTTGTTTCTCTCACTGATATGTTTCCTCATTCGAGGTTACTCGTGAAGTCTACCAAGGCTTTTGAAACAAGCCTATCACATTTCTTTGTGTTTTACATTTTTTCCAGGGGCATCGATACTAAAAGTCAAATAGGGGAAAAAATATGGTTTGCAAGGAAATATTTTAAAATAGTGTGGATGGTTCTATGTATATAGTTAGTGGATGTGGGTGAAAAAAATAAAACACTATTCTATTTTACAAGAACACATGAGGAAGCTCAGTCCTCTTATAAGCTATACCATTCTGAAATAAGTCAATAAATAAAAAGGCAATGGCATTTTTAACCAGATATGCTAACTAGGTCATCTAATAATGATGACATGCTTCCAGTCATGCAAGGGTATCATCTACTCATTATGATTCAAGTTATGGTTGATGACATTGATATAACTTAGAAGAGTATAAGATAGAGGGAATATTTCATAGTAAATAGACCAAGAATGATTCCCTTTGGAATAGTAAAGGTACAAATTGCTTTAGTTCTCATTTCTATGGTGCTAAATTTGTATTTCATGTAGGGCCTACAATTGATGACTGCTTACTTGTCTGGGTGAAAAGGGATAAAAAAATAGATTATGATTGTCAAGGTTGTTTGTGTTAGTAGGTAAAATGGTAAGCGGCACCCTGAAGTCTTTGTAAAATTACACGAATACTTCTTTTGGAGGTAAATAAGAAAGTGTTGAGCAAAGAGTCACAAGCCAAAATACCTTGTATCATCCAGCTGACATGGTTCACAGTTTTTCCTGGAACAATGATTGTATCAACTAACAGCAAAAGAAACTCCAGGGCGTCTATCCAGGATCAGTCCTAAAGTATCTGAAGAGCTTTACAAGATTGAAGTTTGTTGTTATTGTTTTCTTTTTTAAAAATATAAAATGCCTACAGTTATACATTTCAACGCTCTTTTTAAATAATTTCTAAGTTGGCTAACAAAAGCATCTCAATGTTGCTGTACTCCGCAAATAATTTAAAATTCATAATAATTACTTCCATATGTCAAATTCTTTTCTTCCCCAAATTCCCACTTGCCTCTCATTATCTTAGCTTAGTCATTATCTTAGCTAAATTCCTCTTGACGTGTTATGGATACTATTATGTCCTACTTCTGAAAATAATTCATTAACACTCTGCACTGAAGTTTCAATTTATATAAGCAAAGGGGTAATCATATTTAGTTAAGAAAAAAGAAGGGGTTATTGCTCTGGTGAGTATTCATATTGTTCCTGGACCACAAGGGCTATGTGTGTGTACACATGAGCTAAAAAATCTCACTAGTCCTCCCTTATCCAAATACATCACAGGTTTGTTTCTTATACCATTGGAATACTATCATTAAAAAAGGTTAATCTTGAAAATGATCATAAAATCTAGAGTGACATTTTATACTAACCAATAATCACTTACCACAGCACTGCTTCTCAAACTACTATGCTTCCCCCCCAAAAAAAGAAAGAAAAACTTTAAAAAAAATTTCCAATCTATAATAGACTAATACTTCCATAAAATATAATAAAACTTAATGTTGTAATCATGTTGGATTGTAGTGAAAGTTTTTAAATACTTACTCTTAATATCCCTGTCATTGTGTGAATTCCAATAGCAAATAGCAGCATGCTTTAGAGCATGGTGCCTGATACTTAACAGGTGATCTCTAAGTGTTCCTGAAATGGGAAGCAAAGGATTCTGGATTTAGAAAACTGTATTAAATAATACAGAAATACTTAAATTTATTTTTGCAAAAACAGAAAAATATCAATCTTTTGTCCTTAATGCAATGCAAGAATAGAAATGAATGGTGAAGAAATAATTCTGCCCCGAGTGATGTGAAAAAAATTTATGGAGGGTGAAATTTGGGAGAGAAAAAAGGTAAAGAAAAAGCAAAGCATGGGAACACACAAGATTTCAACAAGTATCTAAAGTAGTGGGCATGGACTTGGGAGGAGGAAAGTGGGCTTTGGGTCATATGACATAGTTTACTGACTATGTAACAGTTATTTTACAGGGAAATCCCATTTCTGTACTCAGTAATATTCCTAACAGAACTTTTTGAAAGTCACATTTAATATTAACTAACTTTAATCTGCATATTAGCCGAATTGCATCAACTGTTATTAATAGGAAACCTGACTAAATAGTATCCCAAAGAAAATAGAAGCTTATTTTTTCTCATGTGTAAGTTGTACTGAAAAAACAGTTGCTGATACTGGTTCAGTGAAACAAAGATATCTGAGCTGAAATGTGTGAATTTTTTGTCCATCATTTTTTTATGGTCTCGATATGATTGCAACACTTCCAGCCATCATACTTTCATACCAGGTAAAGAGAAGAAAGAGGTAAAAAGGAAAAAAGAAAAGAAGATGGCTCCTTTTCAGCAAAGTAGTTAATTTCCCCTTATGTCACAATAAATAGAAGATGGCTGGGCACAGTGGCTCATGCCTGGAATTGTAGCGCTCTGGGAGGCCAAGGCAGGTGGATCTCTTGAGCTCAGGAATTCGAGACCAGCCTGAGCAAGAGTGAGACCTATCTCTACTAAAAAAAAAAAAAAAAAATAGAAAAACTAGCTAGGCATTGTGGTGTGCACTTGTAGTCCCAGTTCCTCGGGAGACTGAGGCAAGAATATCATGTGAGCCCAAGAGTTTGAGGTTGCTGTGAGCCAAGATCATATCATAGCACTCTACCCAGGGTGACAGAATGAAACCTGTCTCAAGGAAAAAAAAAAAAAAAAAAGCTTAAACAGAACATGTAAAATGGCTCCAGTAGTCACAAGAGACATTGGGGAATGCAGGTTTCCTTAACTGGATTTGCCCTGAACCAAATCCTCTATTAGCAAGAAAGATAGGAGGAAAGGGAATTGGGACAGCAAGTATTAATACCTGCCAAACATTCCCACTCTGACCCAACCCAAAAGGAAAGTAAGCAATAATTTTTTAGCAATAATTCTTCTTTTTCCCAGAAACTATACTAGATCCTCTGGCTATAAGATCATAGTTTCAATAATGCTAAAGAATGGATATCTGATCCCTATTTAACAGATGGAAATACGGAGTTTCTGAGAGTTTAGATGATAATGCATCATTTAACTGGCACACCTGTAAATGGCAGAGCCAGCACTCAAACCCTGTGCTTTTTCCACAGTACCAAACAGAGTGCATCTGATCTTGCATGAGCAAAGTTTAGCAACAAATTAATTGGTGAAATTATCCTTGATTTAGCTGGTAACTAACAGTTTAATTCACTTTCAGCTTTTTAAATCTGAAGGTACAGAAATATATTGAGAATCACATGAAGCTTAATGCACATCTTACTTACGTGCATTGTAAGTAAAATTGCTAGACATAGAAATTACACACAGACAACTAAAGTAATTATAAAAATCTGATATATCAGAGTATAATTAGGTAGATAAATACAAATATACATTTTACTTTGAAATGTTTGGGTCACCATCAACTGACCTAAGGTTTTGGTCTGATTCACACCTGCCTGCAAGGGTGCAGAACACTCAGTTCTCTCACCTGAAGAGGCAAAGCATCTTAAAATCGTTTCCTCACATGCATTTCAGGGAGCCTATGCCTGCCCACTGGGCTCTCCTGAGTGTCCAGACATGGCTATAGCTGCCAAGAAGGCCTTGCTCGACCTGCATGCAGAAATGTTCAGCACTGGTCAACTTTATGTCAACATCGCCAGGCCACTGCACCCAAATGCTTGGCCAAACAGGATTCTAGATGTTTCTGTGAAGATAATTTTTTAGGTGAGATTAATATTCAAATCAGTAGACTTTAAATAAAACAGAGTCTTCTTCATAATGTGAGTGTGTCTCATCCGATCAGTTGAAGGTCTTAAGCAAAAGAAGACTGACATTCTGGAGAAAGTAACAGATTGCTTTCAGACTCAAGCTGCAAGGGCGCCTCTTCCTTGGGTCTCCAGTCTGGGGGCCTATCCGACAAATTTTGGATTTATCAGCCTCTGCAATTATGTGAACCAATTTCTTAAAATAAATTAATGTACATTAATTATACATCTTATATAGAGAGACACATATGTAGAAACATTTATTTAAAATGTATATATACACATACATAAAATATATATAGACACATATATATGAAATATATATACACACACATATATATATCACAGATTATGGAGAGATATATATACACACACACATACGCACACACATGTTTGTATGAATCATGTTGGTTCTGCTTCTCTGGAGAACCTTGACGAATTAATACACACTTTCCTCTCTCGGTTACTATTTCCTTGTCTCTCCTTATTTTACCTCTAATTCCAGTCACTTGGGCACTTTAGCCATTGCAGTACATCGTCTGTTTCCCCACAAGGTAGTAGGGGGAGGGGTAGTCACTTCTCTCCTGGACATGGATTAACCTACCTACACAAAAAACACACGCACACTCACTCCCCTGGTTTGCATTATTTCCCAGCTCATGTCCTGGAAACTGAACCAGAAGGTATCTCCCCCATAAAGAACAGGCCACAGCAGAGATCAAACCTACCCCGCCTATCAGTAAAAACGCTGCTCGGAGATGGCCAGCCCCTCACTACCCGCTGCCCAGTTAGTATCTGACAGCTTGTGATTAACACAGTAACTTATTTTCTCTAATACGAAAAACCGGGGTGAAAATGGCCTTTTGCTTTCCCTCTGACACACAGGGCTGGAAAGCACAGTCATAGTGCATATCCCTGTGGCTTTTCCAGAAAAGGAGCGCTTCATTCGGCTGCCACACGCCTCTCCAGCACCTGTGCCCCCGCAGGCCGTGCAGCTGAACAGCCTCGCTCACGTTCCCCCACTCCAGACCTCTCTGCCCCTGAAGGAGCTGGCGAGAGCTCACCCACCTCACAAAAACCATCTTAGCTAAAGCACGCCTGACCACAAAACTGTGATTTTAGAAATATGTATTGCCAGTTTCTGAAATCTCAGGATCAAGTACTTAGAGTAATAACATTGTCATTGAGCTCGCCCGGTTTAAAGTCTCGGAGGTTGTGTCTAACAAACCAGGTAAGGGGAGACACACGCATATGTCCCCATGCATGTACTTACACACACGCACACTGTCCCCATGCATGTACTTACACACACACACTCGCATGCAAACGTATAGATATTAGCATAAGGCATGCTTATCCCCTACTGTGGACCAGAAAGCATGGCCAGCACCAGGACTGATGGTCCCTGGGCTTATTTCTCAGTTTGCCTTGCACACTAGCATCCCCTAAAATGAAAGCATGATCTGCTTTTCTGAGGTGCTAAAAGTAGTAAGCATGTAAAACAGGGATTTATTATGATTTATTCAAAGTTTTTCATGAGGCAGTTAAACAAAGGATTTCTTAGCCAATGCTTTCAGCACTAGAAAGGCTTTATTCCACTATTTATTTTACAAATAAATATTTAGCACCTATATGTGAGGGGCTGAGATGAGTGCTGAGGAAACAGAGAAAATAGAGGCATCCTCTGTCCACAAGTTGCTCCCAAACTAGGGTACAGAAGGTTCCATTTTATTTCCCCACCTGTGGTTCCATGGTAGGATGATTTTTCATAGATTCACAACCCTGGGAACGACAGTGTACTAAATCATCATGGATAGCTACAAAAACCAAAAATATACAAGTGCTATGAGCATCATCTCTTGAGCCACCCTCCCCTTTGGATCTCTTTTTTAAAACATTACCCTTTCTGACCTAACTTTGAAATGTTTTGTTTCATGAGCTGTACAATGCGAGTATAGATGGAAGCAATTTATATCTCAACCAAGTTGTAAAAAGGTATGCCCTCTTTGATTAAAAAGAATTTCAGCCCAATTAAGCCATTCATTCATGAGCTGCACAATGACCTCTGCCATCTTAAAATCCTTTGTGGATGGAGAAAGTGACAGGAAATAAGAGAAATAAGACCTGAACCTTCCTTCAAGCAGCTTGTTTTCTAGTAGAGGAGCTTGCACTGGTCTGTATCTTTTATTCACAAGGGAAGAGGGTATTTATATCTCCCATGGGAATTGATAAACCTACCAACAGAAAACACGTACACACACGCTCATTCACTCACACACACACACACACTCACTACTCTTATTTGCATTATTTCCCAGCTCATGTCCTGGAAACTGAGCCAGAAGGCTCCTCCCCCATAAAAGAACAGGCTACAGTAGAGATCAGACCTATCCCCGCCTATCAGTGGAAACACTGCCCAAAGAGACTCACCCCATTTACCAACCACCACTCAGTTAGTAGACTCATGATTTATACAGCCATTTATTTTCTCTAATAGGAAAAACAGGTAAAACAGGGCATCTCGGTCTCTTTTGTGGGTTTCCTCCCCACTTTGTTATATGATGACAGTGCTCGAGAGACAGTCAAGACAGATGTTGATGGAAAGCTCAGTCTTCTGAGATGTCAGGCTTACAGCAAAGAGCCTGTGGCCAAGGTGTGAGCACGACAGAACTGGAGCATCACCCCTGTCGTTCAGCTGCTCTCCACCTAGTGTACTCATGAAACATTTATTCCTAAATTTGACATTTTCCAAGGTCTTTTTTGAGTAAGAAATAACAGTTTTAACATTAAATCATCACAGGCATGGGATAGGAACAATAACGTGGAATTCTACCATGAGCTCGCAAGAAATTTTGCCCCACAGAATCCTGCCGGTTTAAAGGCTGGAGTTTCATTGATTGAGATGATACTGCTGTGAACTTTCCTTCGTGACTCACAGAATTGGATCCGCACAGGATGGCAGGTCTAATGTACCCTCGCGCGCCATGTTCGCTGTTCAGCTGTGAGCTGAGCAGCACTGGCTCTGCCGCCAACGTGCCAGGCAGGGCTGCCCCTCAGCCAGCCATCTCTTCTTCCAAATCTCCAAGGAAGAGATTCACAACTTGCCTGGGTATTTGTGACGCCATCTGGCAACTCTTGTGGAAGCAGCAGCACTCGGCAATTATGACGATGCCTCTTTTATCTCCTGTCACTCTGCTTCTCCCCAAGTTTTCCAAACCTTCATACCTTTCTTTTCAAAACTGAATTCCCCCAAAAGCTGTATGTTGAAAATTATTCATGAACTTACAGACCAGAAATAGTTCCATTTGCAACAGGCTAGTTGGAATATCTGAAAGCTTCCATTGAACACAGACATAAATCTCTAATAGTGGAATATATGACATTAGAAAAGATATTTTGAAGAAAGGCATGGCATTTCCACCATGCCTTCAAGTCACAACACATCAGTGACTGTGTACTACACCTATGCCATCTGTACCTGAGTTTTCCAGGATACTCATAATCTAAAATATTCTACCCATCTGTCAAATCATGTGTTAGACCATGTGTCTCAATTTTTAGTTCAGAAAACATGGCCCCTGCTCTTATGTCAGTCCATTTTACAGTTGCTTCCAACCCAAATGTCATTGGTTTGGGTTTGGAAGGGATCATTGGTTTGCCTGTCTGTCACCTTATCCATAGTGAACATGAAGAAAGCTGTTTAATGCTGTCCTGGGCATCTCATCCATCTCATGCTCAAAAGCCAGTGTTAACTTCCACCTTCCACCTTTCTTCTCTGGCCAAAGGACTTCTGGATTGACCCAGCACAGGCTCTGACATTGAGAAGGTCATAAATATCTCTTTAAAAATAAAGCCTAGTATTTTCTCCCTTCCCCTGTAGTATAAGCTTTTCCTGTGCTCAGGCCTAAGAGAATGTGCAAGGACAAATAATCAAGCAGTTTTCAGGGAGAGAAGAAGAAAGGTGAAGAGCCCTCCTTTCCATGAGGCTCCAGTATCCAAACCCACCAGCAGAGAGGAGCCTTTGAATGAGTGAGGGTTTTGTATGTTGGATGATAATTACTGTCAAGGCTACCACCTGACATTTAGAATCATGAAAGGTGATCTCAACTTGAATAAAAATTTTTTTTAAATCAACTTGAATAATGATTAGCATAAACCATGTGGTTGTAACTTCAACTGGTTACCCACTGATGTTTGTTATATATCTGTATGATGAACTACACGTCCCTGGAAACAGATGTTTTACCAGGTGTACAGAGATTGGGACACTGTCACTTCTCAGTCTCAGATCTCACTGTGTTCTGTGATGTATCCAGATGCAATGTGGGTGTGAAAGGGCATGTCAGCCCTACCTGTTTGGATGATTCCAGGTAATTTTGAAATATTTTAATAAAGGGAATATATTTAGTGCTATAAAAAATCAACATGAATTTATTATTTTATCAATTAAAGTATGCCTTTACAGAATGCCTACTATGTGTCTAATACTATTTTTCCTGCCAGGAACAAAATTGCCACCAAGGTAGATGAGCCCACTGTGCTCGTATAATTCACAACCTACTACAAGAAGGCACATGTTAAACATGTAAGCACAGAAATAAAACAAATCTGCCAGGCAGTGGAAGAAGAATAAAGAGAAAGAGGCGTGATCTGAGAACTCCCTCCTGGGCTGCCTCTGAGTTCTCTTTTTCTCCTTTCCCCCATGAAGCTGTGGGTGAGACAAAGGCCCAGAAGAGGCCAGATGGTTGGCCCTGTGCTCAGAGGAACCCAGGGTCTTCAGCCCCTGCAACAAGCTGTGCCCAGGTCTGAGGACAGGGAGCCCCTGGACCTTCCACCTGAGTCTCTTCTTCCCATGGAGTAGCCAAGGATGGGAAAGGGAGCAGGGAGAGAGAAACGGAGAGCTCACCTTCCTCCTGCTGCCCAACCATTTACCTGGGATGAGCGCGCAGGGCAGCATCCTCATCACTGTCAGCCCCTGACCTCGCTGAGAAAGTGACGAAAGTCACTCGCCATCTCCCCGGGGATGAAAAAGGTCATATTCTTGCCAGAAGGTAATGCTAGCAACTCTGCCGTCCTCTGGTCTGGAGCCATGATTTGTGTTTCCTGTCTGATGGACTTGTCCTCAGGACTCCTCCTGAACCCACTCCCAACCATGAAGTGTGCTGACCACTTACTGAGAGAGCCTCATCCAGCCTTCTCAATCAAAGTGAGCACCATTCTGAAATTAAAGTAAAAACCTCATCAAACACAAAATCGCAAAGAAAAAAATAGCCTTTTCTAATCAATGTCACAGCACCCTCCTTATCAAAAGGGAGTCTGTCTGAGGGACCCGCAGGCATAGCTCTGCATTGTATCTCGGGGTCACTTTCCCTGACCTCCAGGAACTTAGAAAAGAAGTTGGGAAACAGGACATACATGCAAAAATCATTAACATGGAAGCTCTGAAGTAAAATAGTGCAACCGTGAAAGTGCAAGAAAGACCGAGCTGAGTGTTTGCACTCTCTAGATAATGAAAGTCTTTCTCTGCACGACGTCAAAGACAGAAACCAATGCTAACCATATTTAGAATGGAAATCACATACTGATAATGGCATTAACAATCACTACCAGCTCTACTCCCTGGCCTGGGCAGGCACAGCCCTGCAATCCAAGCGAAGGGAGCCCCGCTTACCTTCTTCCTGAGCAAACCCCCTCTTGCATCTGGATAATCCCTCCCCCTTCTCCACTCTCAAGTTCCCAAAAATGTCACCTGGGTAGAAAATCAGCAGGAGTAAAAAGCACATGGCACCTCAGAAATTCTCAACCTAGCTGCTCAATTTACATATCTACTCCAAATCTATCCCACTCAGCCCCACTCTTGACTTTGACTTCACTCTACTTTGACCTTGAAGTATCTTCCTTAAGGCACCCTCCCCCAGGCTCGGGAAGCCCTGGGAATGCCACCTGTTCCCTTGCTACAGTCAGCCCCAGAGCCCCCCATGTATCGTCCTTTCCTCATAATATGGAGTGGGTGCACACATCCCAGGGTTTCTTTTATGGGGCCTGGACCGTTCTCCCTTAGAGACAGTGCTTTCAAGTATATACATGCCCCATTTTGCTCCTGTGATTAAAGTGTTCACAGGACCAGAGGGTTAGTTCCTGTTATTGCTGATAGGTGATATTAAACTGACCTCATGGCCTTCCACTCTGCTTATACTTTTTGGGTCCTGGTATTTTGTGCAGTGTTTGTTTCCCCAGATGGTTAATTTTACTTATTCCTAAATTCTCTTTGAGCTTGAACTTATAAATATGTTTTATTTGTAATTTTGTCATATTTACTTCCCAGCAATAACAATTGTTATACTTACCGACTGATACCTTATTGCACCAGACATTAATCTCAAGTCTTTTCACATATTATCTTATTAAATGTGTATAATGAAACAGGTGTTACTGTCATTCCCATGTTACAGGTAAGGTAACTGAGATGCTCGTGAGCTGAATAACTGGTGTGACACTACACAGGTATAATAATAAGGGCCAGAGACAAAATACAAACATACGCAGGGTGACGTCAAAACGTCAGTTCCTTAGCTGTTCATAAAGAAAAATATTGAAAACTAAAATTGTATAAATATCTGAACTTTCCTAATGGTCAAAAACAATAACAGTAAATCCATGAATAAAATCAAAAGACAGACAACAGACTGAGAAAAACTATATATTATGTTTTTTTAAAATGTGTTAACACATAAAGAGTTCTTACAAATTAATGCAAAAAGAATCCCTACAGGAGGTGGGCAAAAATGGTAAATGGCAACTTCTGCAAGAATTGAAAGAAAATTTACAAACGCGCACATGAAAAGATCTTCCCCATTCCGCCTTCTCGCCAGGTGATGCCATCCCTGGCCCTGCGGCAGCACCCGGTTGCATGCAGATGACTCTCAGATGGGTATTGCCAACCTTATGCCCCCTCTAAGCCCCACGACCCGACTCTGCAATCGTCTACTCAGCTTTTCTCCCTAAACCTCCCACAGACTCCTTGAACTAAGATGTTCCCAACCTGGTCTCCTCCAAGGCTGCTGACTCTGTGAGGGCTCTGCCCTCCGTCTTGCTCTACACACTGGAAGCCTGGCGATTACTGTGGCCATGGCCTCCGGCTGGCCTCCAATAGATCCACCTATCAGCGAATCTGGACCCTTTGCCCCTTCTCCCTTTCGAGCTGTCTTCCTGCCTTCTCTCCATCAGCTCTCCCCTTGTCCAAACCGTCATCTCTCACCCAGATCACGTAACAGCTTCTACCTGCTCTGACATCCACTCAGAGCCATTTTCCGCAGCCCGGCCGCAGTGACCTTTTCTAAGCACTGATCCGACACTGTCATCCTCTCCGCTGCCATAGACAGATCACCTTGCTGGCTTCCCTTTGCTCTCAGGATCAGGCTTCTGGTCCATGTCTGACCCACCTTTCCAGTCTTCCCTCATGCACCTGACACTGCACTCTCTACTCTGGTACCCTGGTCCTCAGTCTCCTGAGTCCCACCCCTCCCTCCAGACACCAGAGCTGTGCTGGGACCCTGAGAAATGTATATAATTCAGCACTCATTATATTTTTCTGCATGGTCTAATTTTTTTAGTATGCCTGTATTCTATTTGCAATCAAGAAAAAATAAAACATTTCCAGATGGGAAAATAATAGCAGAGGATTTTGTGTCAAGCTTCAGATGCATGATACAGTTCACAGGGCGCCGACATTGTCCGCCGCACCCTCTGGATTCCGGTGTTGATTGTGCTAAAACCTTCATGCGCTCTCCCAACTCAGGACTGTTATCTCTATTTGATAGAAGCCAGGATGTGGGCCCAGTGCCTGGCCGGGGGGATCTGCAGCCGCTTCTCAGACAAGCTGCAGGGAGAACCAGAAGCGAGATGGGCCCATGCCCCCAGAGGCAGTGACTCAGATACCACTCAGCTCCCACGAGGTGGAAACCTGAGGTGAGTGCTCTTCCGGCCCAGGGAGCCGAGGCCGGGAATGGGAAACAAGCGGGAGACTAAAAAAGCCCATTTCTCAAAAGTTTTATTGATAACATTATTGCCGCTTTTGTCGTTATGTACTTTTCAGGCCCCCAGTTTGCCTACAGACCCCAGAGGCTTCCTATTTACATGTGTATCTTTGTTATCCCAGGCACGTTCTCCCAGTCCTCAAAGGAGCGATAGCATCAGCTGGGAGCTATAGTGTCACCGCAGCTGACAACGGCTAGAGCTCCTGATTGTGGCACTCAGACCTTGCCAGGATTTAGAGCAGGACAGCAGGAAACTATGGCAGTCCTGTAACGTGCCTGCTGCTTTCCTGGTCCTCCCATTTCCTCCCAGGACTGCTTTCTACAATAAAGGGTCATCATTTTCTCCTAATAGTCGCTGAGACCGAAAATGACACAACTGTGAACTAAATGCTGTCAGAGGTGCATTTCCTGGACCTTCTGAAATTAGGAGTGCAACAGAGTCTGCCTCGCTATAGAACAACTGGGGATGAGTTTTCTGAAACTTGGATTTTTTCTTCCGAGGGAAAGGGACAGGGACGGCCTGCTGCTGATCTTTGCTTTTCATCTCTTATCCAACATGCTCAGACACAAATGCAGTATCTGCTGTGCAAGTAGTCCATAAACATTTGCAGCATTGAATTGAAACTCATTTCTAAAATTTCTTTCTTGCTTTGTTGTGAAGGATGCCTACTATTGCAAACAAAATTAAAAGAACGACAATTGAGTTGATGATCTAGAAGAACCATTCGTCCTGTGAATGACCAAGTCTGAGCTCAGTACCAATTTCTGTCTCGCTCCTGATTCATAGCAAGCAAAGAAAAAGCACCGGGACACATGTCTGCTCTTGCCTTCCGCACACTTACTCTCTACTCCACCCTCAAGAGCTGCCTGGTCGCTCCCAGCCACTAAAAACATGAGGGCTTTGATCTCTTGGTCCTTTCTATGAATTGAATTATCCTCAACTCCGTCTTCAATTTTCAATTTCATCAAAACCCATCGAGCCATAGTGAGCTGTTCTGTGTGCATGAACAACAGGCTTGGCAAAGCTGATGTGGACTGGTGTGTGACTGTCAAATACACCTGAAATGCTCTGATGACTTTTCTTATTTTTAATATCAGATTTCCAGGGTAAGCTATTTAAGATTTATCTCCCTCTTTATGCTATAAACAGTTTCAGTCCTGACACCTTTCCAGAGGATGGCTCGAAGCATCGCCCTTTTAGCAGAAGGCCCTGCCGCCTAAGCAATTTTGGTCACAGTACCGACTGCACTGATTAAATTAAAAGGACACCTGTGAAGTGTTTTTTTTTTCTTCTCTTTTGCTTCCTATGAAATGCTCCAATAAATAGATTAAATTATCTGTGTCTAAAAGAAAAATTAATACGGTCTCGTTGGCTTTTTCCCCTATTAGACTGATTTACTAGAAACCTGTTTTCCTTCTATGCAGTGTCCTTCATCTAGTTAACAACTTCACAGCATCAAATTCTTCTTATAATTATCCAATAGCTAATACGTCTTCCAAAATTCACCCTAATTCACTCTCCTACCCTGTGTGCACTTCCACACTCTTCTTAGACCTCATCTAAATCAGTACCTGAGAGCACAAAAGGTTGTTTTCCAAAGCACTCGGTTATTTATTGGGGGTCCTTTCTGGCAACTTCCAGTAGCTTATTGGAGTGCAGGCCTGAACTTGGCCAATTACCATGGGTGAATCAGACCGATGCCCCCAGTGAAAATTTGATAAGCTTGATTTCTCCTTTCTATTACATTTTGGTTAGAATTTCACAGGGCTTAAATCAAGCAGCACCTCTTAAGGGTTTCAGAGCTGTTCCTTTCTTCATGAGCACAGGGGATAAGGCAGGAAAATGGCCCTCTAATCAAATTCAGACTTCACGCAACTGACGATCAGTGGGTTTTCACATTGGGCTTGTCCTGTTTGTTCAGCTTCAGTGTCAGGCCCATGGATGACAGTGGCCAATAAAGCGTAAAAGCACATGTCCTGTAACACTGCTCAGACTTGTTATCCAGAGGACCCTGGAGAATTGCTGAGAATAATGTAATTAGTAGGAATGTGCCATTGTATGGGAAGGATAAGAGAAAAGAGACAAGTTTATTTCTACATATAAGTAACTTAAGTACAGCTTAATCCAACAGCCCAGTGGACCATCGAAAACCCTTTCACTCCAAATTCAGGAGCAGTGAAGTCAAGAATTAAAGCTAATTGAGAGGCAGAAAAATGGAAAAGTTTTGTGTGGCTTAACCATCATATCTGAGTAAACACTGCATCCCTGCCAAAACATTTTCATCTATGGGCTCTCAGAACTTTCTCATTAATACCGGCATACCACACAAAGAAATGCATTTGATTTTACAGTCAGCGAGTATAATCGTGCAGGAGGGGAGGGACTTAAAAAAGAATAGAAGAAAGTTCAAATGTAGTACTACTAATTAACAATGGAATAAAATTACCAGTAGCTACTGTGTGCCGACCTTGTACAGGAACATGCTCGGATTTCATGCACACATTCTTAATCCTCACAGCCCAGCTGGGGTGTTCTGTTGCTGCGGCCATCTTACAGATGAGTAAACTGAAGCTAAGCAAGGATCAATAACTTGCTCAGGTCACAGCACTGGTAAGTAGCTGAGCCAGGAAAGGAGCCCAATCCATAAGATTTTTGTTTTCAAGCTACTATTGCCGAACAAGTTACCTTTGACTTCTCCCTATATCACTGTGACTAAGGTATTTATCCTAAGGCCCTCCCTTCTGACACCCTCATCTCTCTATTTCTATCTCTCAGAAAAATTTACATTTGTAAACTTTCGTCTCCCTTTATGTTCACCATTAAACTCAGAGGAACGTATTTTGTAGAGATTGTATGACCCTCCCCCAGAGCAACCCTTCCCAGATGTCTCTCGTCCTGGTCATCCCTCCCCCTTCACCCTGCCTCACCTTCTCTGCCCTGCTCTGTTCCTTGAACTTTCCCTTATTTGTCTCCTGAAATCACAGCCCCAGAGACTGTATACATGACACATTCACTAAGTTGATCTTTATTCTGCCCCTCTCCTGTGATCATCCCAGGTTGTTTCTTTGATTTTTAAAATTCCATCTTGGCATAAATTTCATCAGGGTTAGAATGTCCAGAACCCATAAGTGCACAGAGTCATCTTTCCATTAAGTGTGTCTCCTATCATCTGGAATTCTTTCTGAATGGTTCTTTTTCCTCTTTCCCTATTGTTATTGTATTTCTTCTTAGGATTATTGTTATTCATATTTTAAAAAGGAGAGTAAGTGAGGAAGAGATCTATGAAGAAAAGGGGGTAGTTGTTGGAGGGTTATAATTTCTTGGGCAGCACTTTAAATGTCAGACTTTTCTCACCTACCCTCCCTGCCCCACACATAACCCATCTGTGTGGCATCCCCACCACCCCCGCACTCAGACAAAGAACTAAGTGTGGTGTGAAGCGTTAGCAAGCTGATGTTAGTAATAAAATGCAGTGAGATGGGAATGGATGGACCACAGGTCAGAGAAATATTCATCAGTTCCCCCTCTCTTGCTTTGCCTTATCAATAGCATTGACAGCATTCGTAATGACTCTGAGAACAGGGACTTGTCAGGTGTAGGACTGTAGAAGCAATATTCATTTCTTTATGGGTGCAGGGCTCTTCTTAAGCATCTGTCAGATTACTCCCCTGAGATCCTGGCAACCCACAGGAACTGTATTAAAGGGCCATGGCATTAGAAAGGTTGAGAACCACTGCCTTAGATGGTGCCTTGTCCAGTTCTAAAATAATGAATTCCAACAAAGGATCAAACCTCTCCTTGCCACTGAACTGGTCTTCTATTCCCCTTTTCACAGGTATTTCAGAAGCAGTTTGTGGTTGGTGGCTGAAGAATGAACTCACAACACCTCTTTCCAGCCTGGGGATCACTCCAGGATCATCATGTGTGTTCACTAAAGGTCAACACTCAGTTTAGCCTAAAATTCTCAGAACCCTGGTTCTACTGTGGTTGCTGGTCTCCGAAGTTGGCTCCACCATGCATTGTGCCTCCGGGATTTACACGTTGTCTTAATCCCCTCCCCTGGATTCAGGGCTGCCCCCAGGGATTCCTATTGGCCAGCAGAATGTGGGAGAGGTGAGGCTACAAGACATCAGAGACTAGGTCATAAAAAGATTTGCAGCAACCATTCAATCCATTAGGACTCCCACTCCAGTCTTTGTACAGCCCTCACTACTCTGAGATCACCTGCTCTGAGCAAGCCCAAGCTAGCCTGACAGAGGGACATGGGCAGAGACATGCCCAGCCAGTCTGAGTTGTTCCAGCTCTCCCAGAGGAAGTGCCAGAGGTGGAAGTGAAGATGCCATCTCTTCACCTGCCCTCTTAGACACTCAAGGCTTTCAGATTGCTCAGTCCCAGCCTCCGTCTGGCCACATCTGCATGGGACCCTGAGCCCAGCCATTCCAAAGCACTCTGAGAGACAAGAGTGAGACACCGCTTCCACTGCTAAGTCTGGTAGAGGTTTGTTACAAGCAGTAGTTGACTGAAACATGTGTCTTTCATCAGAGCTAGACCCGGAGCCCAACTTGGGCTCAGAAATGATTACTTCTTTTCAGTCTCACAACTTTTCATAACACATCAAGTCCCATAGTGTGAACTGGGAAAAGAGCTCTGGGGAACTCCTCTATGGCAAGGGAACAAAGGTCCAGAGGGCACCATTGCAAGATTCAGAAGGTAGCCTCACTGGTCCACCTCCTTTTTTTCTTTGGCCAGTCTCTAAACTAGTAGGCTGGGAAATGGTATGTATTAAAGGATCAAGAAGTAAATCAAAGATTTTGAGGAAAACAAATCAATAGAGTTCATGATATGCAAGGTCTTCTCACTCCTTGCAGGATTTATAACCCTCGCCTGCACCTACAGCTGAGAATATGTGCTTGCTGGCACAGGGCCTCGTCACCACAGGCATGTGAGCCGCCAGGTGGCTGTGAGCAGTTCACAGTCTAATCCCAGTTTGGGGGAGAGTGCTGGAAGATGGTGGCAGAGACGGTCCCGTAGCCCATCTCTCCACGGTCAGCAGGTGAGAGGGTGGGAGCTCTGGATCTTTCCCCATGTGAACTATTGGAGTGGACGGGCAGCTGGTGAGACACAGAGATCAGAAGGATTGGCGTGTTTGAAATATAGTTCTTAACCATGGAAACTGTTGCAAACCATTTCCCCCTGCCCAGTGGAGGGGCAGCCTGCCCCTCCCACAGGGAGGACAGCAGGTCCCAACCCATAAGCTCTAATTGGAGAAAATTCCACTGAAGTGTGGAACTCAGAGTTTGATGATCAGAAAGGGGCGCTGCTAGAAACCACGGAGACCTGGACAGCCCTGGCGTGAGCTGAGGGGTCCGGACTCTGCCGGACAGACACATTGGAATGTCCAAAATGGCGAGCGCCTTTTCCCCAGATCAATGAGAGAGAGAATGAATGGGTGACCAGCCAGCGTTACACTAGGCAGGGACCCTAGTGAAGCCTGAGAGGTGTGGAAAAGACACTTTGAGCTGTGGAAGTTGGCGAGGAGGGCCCCCCAGGCACTTCAGCTGGAGAATAACTGAAGTTCAAGTTCCCACCAACAGCCCTGTAAAGCCCCCTCCCCTCCAGCCTTCACAGCCGCTGTGAGCCACTGCGAGCTGCAGCCATAGCAATCGCCGCTGCTGGTGCTGCTGCGGTCGCGGTGCAGCCAGCAAAGCCGCTGCTACCGAGAGCTACAGTGCCACCACCCTGCGAATAGTGACACCACTGCTGCTGACACAGCCGTGGCCCCCGAGATCTGCAGCAACTGCAAGCCCCCTCCCCCCCGCAGTCGCCACAAGCCCCACTCCCGCGCTCCCCTCTCACAGCAGATCGTTGTTGCCAGACTGGACTGCAATTCTATATATATGTAAGAATAATAATATTTTTGAGATTTTTTTTTTAATATCCTTTTCTTGGAGGTGCTATCAACAAACAATTTCTTTACTTCACTATCTTTTCTTAGGCTATTTTTATAACCTCCTATTCTCAACTGAACATTCTTCTTCCTCTCCCGTGTTAATTTCTTTGTTCTCTCTCCCCCTTCTCTCCCTCCCTTCTTATAGCTTCTAAGAGTGCTTATATCATATATACTAGAGGCTTTTCTTCTTCTCTATTCTCAAGTATTTTATAAGAAGCATTTTTATTGTAGAATTCTTTTTTTTTCTTTCTTATCTGTTGTTCTGTGATTGGCTGTTTGTTTGTTATGTTTTGTTTGTATGTCAATGTTTCTGACTGTGGGTGCATCTGTGGACTTAGGTGGTAGCTCTTCTATGAATGTATTAGCCCATTTGCTATTAATGTGATTGGTGTTATAAATGTTTTCCTTGCCACCTTGATACTTCAGTTCACCCCCTGCCCAGGATTGGAAGTCTAGAACTCCAACTCATCCACAATCCAGACTGACTGC
>CAUYON010006298.1:0-27879 GCA_963573935.1 Arctocebus calabarensis | reverse complement strand
GCGATTCTCTTGCCTCAGCCTCCCTAGTAGCTGGGACTACAGGCGCCCGCCACAGCGCCCGGCTATTTTTTTGTTTTGCAGTTCGGCCGAGGCCGGGCTTGAACCTGCCACCTTCGGTATATGGGGCCGGCGCCCTACTCGATGAGCCACAGGAGCCGCCCGTCCTTCCTCATTTTTAAAGGTTTTTTCCTCCCACTCTTAGGTCAATTGAGATTAATTTTGAGAGGAAGGGGCAATGGAGAAAAACCTTAAGACTACATCTCCAAATCAAAATTAGTATTCCAAACAACAAATTCCTGAGAAAAGAATCGGCTCAGAATAAACCAGGACTGTCAACCAAGATTGGGAGGTCCAGATCTCAGGAGGACTTGCCAGCTCCATCCAAAGAGAGGCTCGGAGTCGAGGGCCCCAAAGAGGCTGTGCCAGTACCTGGCACTGAGTTCTGAGAGCGTGTGTAGTGAGAGAAGATGGACCCAGGCAGCCCAGGGCCCAGAAGACACAGCTGGTCTGCTTGGTTCACGTGTCACATGACCTTTGACTCCTCTTTTTCATTCTTCTTGTTTTGTAAATTTAGCTTCAACCTAAAAATGTATAACTTGAGTAGTTTAGGGTGATTGATTTAAATTAACTTTTGAATTGGAAATGTAATAGGTCATTGGTTATGTTGATTATTGTTTACTATTATTTAAGATAAGGGTTAATATGGTTTTTGCTTTGAACTTTTATGTATAAAACTGTGGTTTGGGAAATGGAAGGGCAGAACAGTCTTGGAGAGGCTCCTCTCACTGTTCTCCAGAACTCCTGGCTTTCTGACAATAAAGCTTGTCGGACCTACCCCCGTTTCTGCTTATTTACTGACAGTGACAGGTGGCCAGACCCCTTTGTCTGGTAACATTTTGGTTACTCTTCACGGGGGCCTGAGTTTTATCTGAACCCCTCATCTGGGCACCAACCTTGTCAATGGAAAAGAAGTCCATTTTCCATGGGCTGGAAAGGAAGCCCATTTTCCTGTAAAATATTTTATTTTTTTGAGGCAGAGTCTTACTTTGTCACCCTCAGTAGAGTGCTGTAGCATCATAGCTCACAGCGACCTCAAACTTTTGGGCTTAAGCAATCCTCTTGCCTCAGCCTCCTGAGTAGCTCTGATTACAGGCACCTACCACAATGCCTGGCTATTTTTTAGAGATGGGGTCTCACTCTTGCTCAGGCTGTGTCAAACTCTTAAGCTCAGGCTATCCACCTGCCTCAGCCTCCCAGAGTGCCAAGATTACAGGCATGAGCCACTACACCCAGCCTTCTGTAAAATAATTTAAAGAGATTTTTTTCTGAGCCAAATTTGAGGACTGTGACCCAGAGCCATACCCAAGAAGCCTTCAGCATGCAGATTCTTGGTGGCGGTGGGGTTGAAGTTTGGTTTCACACATTTCAGGGAGACAGAAATTGCACGTGCAGTCATAAATCAAAACGTGGAAAATATACATTGGTTTGGGCTCAAAATGTGGGACATCTCTAAGCAGGGGGTTCACAAGTTTTGGGTGGGTTTAAAGATTATTTGGCTGACAAGGGGCTGAAAGAGTTAGGCTCTGTCTAATAGACCAGGTGTTAGCAAAAAGGAATGCGGAGTTAAGAGACTATAAATCAGAGGCAATCTATAAGACATGCCTCCAGACTCAAGTGGTTTGTTGTGTATATTGAGGACCTGCAGGTGCGTCTTGCAGAGCTTTATGCCTGGTAGAGAGTCAAAGAGGGCGTCTCTAAGGAGGAGAGGGCATGTTGAGGCATTCTGATTTCTTTCTCATGGCTCGCGCTTAGTTTTAGGGATCCTCTTGGCCAAGAGGGGATTCAGTCAGTCAGCTGGCAGGGGGGGCAGTCTTAAGATTTTATTTTTTTTTATTTTTTGAGACAGAGCCTCAAGCTGTCACACTGGATAGGGTGCCGTGGCATCACAGCTCACAGCAACCTCCAATTCCTGGGCTCAAGCGAGAATCTTGCCTCTGCCTCGCAAGTAGCTGGGACTACAGGTGCCCGCCACAATGCCTGGCCATTTTTTTTGGTTGTAGCCATCATTGTTGTTTGGCGGGCCCAACTGGATTCGAACCTGCCAGCTCAGGTGTACGTGACTGGCGCCTTAGCCCGTTGAGCCACAGGAGCCGAGCCTTAAGATTTTATTTTAATTAACATAAGTAATTAGATTAAAAAGCAAATTAAAGCTAATGAAAATATTAGGGAGGAAATAATAAAGATAAGAACAGGAGCTAATAAAATAAAAAATACATAAAACATTTCTTTCTTTTTTTTTTTTTTTAGAGACAGAGTCTCACTTTATTTCCCTTGGTAGAGTGCCATGGAGTCACAGCTCACAGCAACCTCCAACTCCTGAGCTTAGGCGATTCTCCTGCCTCAGCCTCCCGAGTAGCTGGGACTACAGGCGCCCGCCACAACGCCCGGCTATTTTATTGTTGTTGCTGTTGCAGCAGTTTGGCCCAGGCCAGGCCACCCTCAGTATATGGGGCCAGCTCCCTACCCACTGAGCCACAGATGCCACCCAATACATAAAACATTTTTAAAAAGAAAAGATGATTCTTTGAAAGCACTAAAAACTCTGATAAGACCAAGGCAAAACTGATAAAAGAGAAAGAAAAAAGGCACAAACTACCAATATCAAAAATAAAAAGGAAGATGTTACTATATATTCTATGGAAACCTAAAAATCAAAATTAGATTATTTTGAAACAATTTATACCATTATATTTGAAAATATGGACAAAACAAATGAATTTCTACATAAATAATATTTCAAGAATAAAAGAAGAAATCTGAATAGATTTTATTAAAGAAATGGAATCTGTCATTTAAAATTTTTCCAAAAAGAAAACTCTAGGCCTAAGTGGCTTTACTAATGAATTCTTCTGAACATTTAGGAAAGAAATGACACTAAATTTATATAAATTCTTGTACAAGATAAAAACAGGAAACAATTCCCCAATGACTGTATGAAGCCAGCACAACCTCATTACCAACAAGCAGGGAAATTGCAAGAATACAAAGTGTAGCTTACGCACTCATGAGCATGCATGCAACAGCCCTAAACACAATATTACCTAACCAAATCCACACTTACACTAAAACAATAAAACACAATAACCAAGTTGTATGATCTATAAATTCAAGGTTGGTTGGCAACACGGTATATTATAAACAGAATAGACAGGGAAAATCATACAATCATTTCAATCAATGATTTTAAAGAGCATTTCGTAAAAGTCAACACCACTCAAAAAAATTGATTAGGCAAATTAGGAAGAGAAAGGGATGGCTTTAATTTGATAAATACCATCTGCAGAGCCCACAGCAGGCCGCACGGGGAGCACAAATACTCCCCAACCATGGCCGGTGCTCCCCTCCAGATGGCATCACAGGGTCCCAGCCAGTGTTGGAAAGGGAAGAGAAAGGAAAGACAGGGAAAGGAAAGGAAAGTTCCACTTGTGGAAAACCTGACTGTGCCAGTAGAAAATTTGAATGAATCTAAAGATTTTTAGAAGTATTCACTATATTTATCAAGGTTATTGGGCACAGGGTCAACATAAAAATTGTATTTCTATACATATATGAACAGAAGAAAGTAGATAATATTTTAAAACATACCATTTTATAAAATAGCTGATAAGCATCTAAAAATATGCCCACATCACTAACCATCAGGGAAACACAAATCAAAACTATAAGGGTATATCACCTCACACTCATTAGAGTGGCTACTATAAAAAAAAAAAAAAACCCAGAGGATGTAAGTGTTGGCAAGAGGTGGGGAAATTGGAACCCTTGTGTGCTACTGGTGAGGCCACTGAGAAAAACAGGACCAGGGTTCCGGAAAAAATTAAAAATAGACTTGCCACGTGCTCTAGCAATTCCACCTCTGGGTATACACCAGAAAGTTGAAAGCGGTGACTAGAACTCATATTTGCACACCTATGCTCATTGCAGCATTACTCACAATAGACAAAAGGTAGTAGCAACCCGAGGGCCAATGATGGATGGATGGGTGTGCCACGCGTAGTCCATATGGCAGAACATTGGTACGTACATCAGCGCACTGCCGGGCCCCACCTGCAAGGATCCCAGGAGGCTGCCTGGCTCTCTGGGAGGGAGGAGGAAGGAGGGAGGAGGGAGAAGCGGGAGGATGGAGGAGGGGAAGAGGAAGGAAGGGAAGGAGGAGAGGGAAGAGGAAGGAAGACAGTGGGAGAAGGGAAGAGGGTGGAGGAGGATGGAGGAGGGTTGAGAGTGGGAGTGCGGCCAGCGGGCTTGTGCCCAGGGAGCAGATTCTGAGTGTTGTGTGCCTGGGACCTGGGAGTGGTGCAGCCACTGCTCTGCTGGGTGTCCCCAATCTCGGCATAGGACCCAAGTGCACGCCACTGGCCGCTCCACGCCTCTAGCTCTCCACAGCCTTGTCCCTCCCAGGGTTTCCCACTTGTACAGTGGGCAGTGGTCCCTCACCTAGGACTCAGGAGCTGGGGGTGGGCTGGGGCAGTGTCTGGCTCTCTGCCTGACACCTCGGGCCACGGCTCTCATTACCCTCGCAGAGTCCCTGAGGCCAAGTTCTGGGGGGAATGAAACCCAAAGTATGTCCTGGTGACACCAAGGTCAGAAACCCTTGGGATGCCCTGAGATGAGGACCCCACCTGGTGGGGTGGTCTGGCCACCTGGGCACAGCCAGAGGAGCAGGTCTGGGGCATGAGCCAGACTACCAAAGCCCCCCCAGGAACCACTTGCCAGCACCTCTCCTTGTGGGCACACAGAGGGCATTTCTTTTTTATTTTTATTATTATTTTTTTTTTTGTAGAGACATGAGTCTCACTTTATTGCCCTCAGTAGAGTGCTGTGGCATCACAGCTCGCAGCAACCGCCAACTCCTGGGCTTAGGCAATTCTCTTGCCTCAGCCTCCCGACTAGCTGGGACTACAGGTGCCTGCCACAACACTCAGTTATTTTTTTGTTTTTGCAGTTCGGCTGAGTTTGGGTTTGAACCTGTCACCTTTGGTATATGGGACTGGGGCCCTACTCGCTGAGCCACAGGCGCCGCCCTTTATTTTAATTTTTTTAAATTTATTTTCAACTTTTATGAACAAATAATAGTTGTACATGTTTATGGGGTACATGTGATATTCTGACACAAACAAACAACATGTAATGATCAAATCAGGATCACTGGGGTACTGGCCATCACAAACATTTATTGTTTCTTTGTGTTGGAAATATTCCAAATCTTTTCTTTCAGCTATTTTGAAATACACAATAAATTATTGTTATATAGAGCTGCCCCACTGTGCTCTGAGACGCTGGGCCTTCTCTCCCCTCTGTACAGCTGCGCCCATGACTGACCTCTCTCTGCGCCCTTCCCTGCCTCAGGCCACCACCGCTCTGCCCTCTGCCTCCAGGAGATCCGCATCTCCCGACCCCACGAGCGCATGAGAAGATGTAGTGTGTGCCCTTCTGTGTCCTGTGTCCCTCCATGCTGTCCTTAAGTCTGAGCAGCACTTCACACTTCACTGTGCATGTAAACCACTTTTCCTTATTCTCGCCCCTCCATGGACACTTCTGTTGATTCTGTATCTCGGCTTAGTGAGCCTGGGGGTGCAGGTGTCTCTTCGACATACTGAGTTCCTTTCCTTTGGATGTTTTTATTTTTAGTCTTCACAGGAGCCTCCTTGCAGTTCTGCACAGGGCTGTGCCTCTGTCCCCACCGGCCTCTGTGCCTCTGTGTCCCCACTGGCCTCTGTGTCCCCACCAGCCACTGTATGCCCACCAGCTGCGCTCGAGGGCTCCTCCACATCCAGCCAATACTTGCTGTTTTCATCTTTTTGATAAAAGCCTTCCTAAGCTTTGCATGAAGTGGGTTTGTATGAAGAAAACATCTTATTGGGCGGCGCCTGTGGCTCAGTGAGTAGGGCGCCAGCCCCATACGATGGAGGTGGAGGATTCGAACCCAGCCCCGGCCAAAACTGCAAAAAAAAAAAACCATCTTGTCTGTTTTCCTTGTAAATGGCTTGGGAGGGAGGGGCAGCTTCCTTTGTACTCCCCCGGAAAACAGTCAGAAGAAGGTGGGGGGATTTGTGAAAATCGGTGCCTCTAGGTGCCACCACCAGGGGTTGGAGGGCTGAGAGGCTGAGAGCAGGAGGGGAATCGGGGAAGGGACTGGAGGGCAGGCAGCAGACACCCTGCTTGGGGAAGTCCCAGGCAGTCACGGCACCTTTTACGGTTCTGCCTGGATGCTGCTGTGACCCAGCACACCATGGCCTTACGCTGGGAAGCCCTAACCCCTGGAGCACACTAAGGCAATTCCTGTCGGCTAAATCTGGGAGGTCTGGTGGTGGGTGCTGGGGAGGCCCGGAGGTGTGAGCCAGAAATAGTCCAGTCGCCTCCTAGCCACAGCCACAAGCTCACACACTTTCGAGAGCATTGGTCTCGAAATCTCTGCACATGCAGGGTACAATGGGAGAACCTAAAACGTGGCTTTCCATTTTGTCAAAGGGCTCTGCCTGCTGAACAGCAGGTCTGAGGCTGGACAACTGTGTGTTAGGTGGTATCTACCTTTCATGTGAGGAGTAAGTGGGAAGGTCTGACAAGTTCCTCAGGGAAGCCGACCCCTGCCCCAATGTGCCCTAAGTGGGGGTGAGCCCCTCCAGGTGGGTCTGGGGCTGGAGGAACAGGAGCCAGGCTCACCAACATCTCCAGTGGAATTCCACCTAAGTGATTATAGCAGGATTTGGATACAAATTTAGCAAATGCTATGAGCAAATCCCCCAGAAGGGACACTCAGAGTGAAGCCACCTTGGCTGTGCTACCAGGAGGCTGCGCCCGGCTCCTGCCCGGCTCCTGCCCTCTTGCCTAAGCCCCTGGGTGGAGGGGATTGCTCTAGCAGGGAACAAGAAACCCAGGAGGTGAGGACCACAACTGCCAGCCCCATTGGAGCAGTGCAGGTAAACTCGAGGGGCCCTCGGAGCCCTGGGGGCTAAGGGCCACAGCCCCGGCCAGCTGGGAGGACGAGCAAAGGGCCAGGCTGCTCTGTGGCCTCAGAGTGGCAGCTTCCGTGCAGAGGCCAGTGGCCCGGAAGTTGGGCCCCACTGAGGGAGACACTGCCCAGGACTGAAGAGGCGGACCCACCTTTCTCCCACTTCCGTAGTTTTCCTCCTCCTCAGCTTCCAGATCTCTCTAAGCAAGACCTGTCACCCTGTGTCCTCTGCCTGCCAGGTGCCCAGCACACAGTAGCCACTAGTAGCTGTTGGTGGAGAGAATCGCTAGGTGGAAGGGAAGAGGGTGTGGGGTAGGAGCTTTGGGGCCTCTGGCACTGCCCCTCGGGTCTCCGCCCACACCTGCACCTGCCTCCCCGAGGGTGTCCACACTGCCCACCCCAACCTAGGCCGAGGTGACAATGAGGTGTGTTCAGGCATGTTCATGTCCTTAGCCGGCCAGAGAGGCCCAAGCCTATGCTCCGGGGATGTTTCCAAGAGGGTTCCAGGGATGGAAGACACAGTGATGTGAAACCATCCTGTTCAGGGCCCCCCACTGGCAAAGACTGTGTGGGCACAACACAGCCCAGAGACTCGGTTTCGTCTTGGTTGACTTTGTGTTGGTGTCATGGACACTGAATAACTTCCCAGTGTCTCCAAGGGCAGGCAGCATCATTCTCTCCAGAGTCTAAAGGGGGATTGGGTCAACTCTGGGCCACAGAAAGAAGTGTGGATGGTGTCCCGAGAGTTTAAAAGTTGGCTTTCATGGCCACCAGGTGTCATGGAATATGCTGCCATTTACTTACATGTCACATCATCTTTGTGGGTTTCCCAAAACATCAGTGAGTCACAAAACAAGGTACTTCACTTCATAAGAAGCTAACTGTCAATTCTGAGGTTGTTCTATGTGACAAACAGTTGAAATTGATCTTTATGCATTTTAACAAATGTTTTCCAAAATAAGACCCATCCTTCTGCCATACTGATTTTATTCAATACTTTTTTAAATTGAAGGTACAAAGAATTAGGTTATGATGTTTGCATTTGTTAGGTAAAGTCCCTCTTATAATTGTGTCCAGCCCCCAAGAGGTGTGCCGTACCAACTCACGTTGTGCCCCTTAAGTGGGAGCACACCCATCCTCTCCCACCCCCATCTAGATTGAGTTGAGTTTTTCTCTTATGTGTATTAGATCGTCTACTGGCTTCATATTAGTATTGAGTACATCGAATTCTTGCTTCTCCATTCTCGTGATACTTTACTAAGAAGACTGTGTTTCAAGTCCATCCAGGTTAATACAAAAGACGTAAAGTCTCCACCTTTTTGGCCTGGCGCCTGTGGCTCAACAGGCTAAAGCGCCAGCCACATACACCAGAGCTGGTGGGTTCGAATCCAGCCCAAACAATAATGACGGCTGCAACCAAAAAATGGCCAGGCATTGTGGCGGGTGCCTGTGGTCCCAGATACTTGGGAGGCGGAGACAGGAGACTCGTTTGAGCCCAGGAATTGGAGGTTGCTGTGAGCTGTGATGCCACAGCACTCTCTCCAGGGTGACAGCTTGAGGTTCTGTCTCCAAAAAAAAAAAAAAGTCTCCACCCTTTTTAGTGACTGAATAGTATTCCATGGTGTACATATACCACAGTTTATTAATCCATTCCTGGGTTGGTGGGCATTTAGGTTTCCACATCTTGGCAATTGTAAATTAAGCTGCGATAAAGAGAGTAGTGTAAATGTCCTTATGATAAAATGATTTTTTTTCTTCTGTGTGGATGCCTAGATTTTTATTCAATATATTGTTTTCAGTTTCCAAAGGCATTTAGGCACATTTGTTGATTGCAAAGTCCTAAGATGAAGTTTACCAGAAAATTCTAACTTGAGAAGCTGATTACTTTTAAAAATAATGTCCAGTTTAAAAAGTTTAAACACCACTTTGCTAAACTTGGGGGAAGCATCTCAGTGCAGTCTCCTAAGTTGCCCTTTAATGTCTTCTGCTCACTCCACAAAAACATTTCTCTTTTTAGAAAATTAAAAGCATCAAGTACTTTACCAGGACACAAAGTGTCTACATATGACAATGTTGCTTTATTGTGAAGGAAAAAGACACCCAACAAGACACACACCCTCATTCCACAATGTTTCACAATCCTTCCCTCTAGATGAAACACTGGGCCATTTGTAGGGTTTTAAATCTGAGCTTGGAAACATATTTGTTTTTTCTGCTTTGATGAGGTTCTGCTGTTTTGGGGGGAGGGGCTTTGACGTTTGTTTATTATCATTAAATCGCTTTAATTATTTGAAGCTTATACTTTTGTTCACAACTTCAAGACTTTGTGAAGGGCATAACATAAGCGTAAATTCAAATAATTCAAAGAAATGAATCCAATAGTTACTTTTAATTGGCATCAGACTATGGCCTCCAATTTATTACAAACTTACATGCTATGGTTTAGAACTAATTTTAACTTCCCCTTGAAGTTGGAATTCAAAACTTCAATCGTGGCTTGACACGGTATTATCCAAGGAGAATGTTTGTTTCATAACTTGAAATAAGAAACTGGATCCTTTATGAGGGCCAATATTATTTCCATATGAGGAGCTGGAAGAAGCTTCAGGATAGGCCCATGTGGAGCCCGACCCAGCCTGGTCAGTCCTGGGCCCTCAGAGGCAGAGCCCAGTCACATGGCTCCATGCAATTGTCCAGATTCTGCGGAGAGCCAGCTGGGGTCTCTGCCCAGCACAGCTGCCCATGCAGTCCAGAGGAGTCCTCACGGGGCAACAGTGATGAAAGCAGCCCCACGCCCAGACCAGCCTGCGAGTCCGTGGCCTCCAGACACAGGCTGACTTTCCTCTAGGGCAGGGCGGCCGTGCTGCATCTGCCCACCACCCATGGTCCTTTGCTTCATTTTCCCCTTGTTTCCTTCTCAACAACTTCCAGAACACCTGCTATGGGGTGGGGGTGGGAGGGTGGGCAGGTGGGGAGGTGCGGGGGGGGGGGTGTCTTATCCACGTCAGGAGTCCAGCAGTGAGACAAAGCCCTGCACCCATGAGTTCTATTCTCACAGGGAGGTTCCCAGCTGGGCGAACCGCAGGTGTGGGCGGGGGCGGGGCTGGTTCATGCTGGACTGAGACCCCAGAACGTGGCTGGGAGGGGTATGTGTTGGGGAGGGGTCCCAGGAAGCAGAGGGCAGGGTAAAGGAGTAGGCAGGATGAGGAGGGGCAGGAGAAAGTCTGAATTGTCCCTCACAGCAGGGAGACTGGGGGCTTCCACAGTGGGTGAGGCTGAGTGCTGCCTTGGCACAGACCCAGGCCTGGGAGGGGCAAGAAGCTAGGGGTGCCCACTCAGCAGAGCAAGGGCAGGGCCGGGGCTGACGGGCCGACCTGTGGGGAAGAGCTCAGGGGAACAGGGTGGATGCAGAGCCTGGGGAAGGCCGTGTTTGGGGAACTCAGCTCTGACTGGGAAGGCAGGGGAGCTACAGGGTGGGGAGCTGTTGCTTGTCCGGAACTCCAGGACTCACTGCCGGTGGATGTGCTTTGAGGGCAGGAGGGTCAGAGGGACCAGTGCTGGGCAGACTCCCTGGCAGAACCCAGCAGCAGGGTTGTGGCGGAGTGTGAGCAGAAGGCCGGCAGATCCCGGGGTGTCAGTGTGGGGACCACTTCTGTCAGACTCACACCCTGGTTGTGCCCAGGAATGGGAGTGCTGGGAGAGAGGTTCCAAGGCCTGAGACCGGAGGGGGGGGCCTCTGACGCATAGAGAGTTTTTCCAGGATTTTTAAAATTTGGATTCACTGTGCCTTTCCCCTTTCCCGCACCCCTGTTCTATCCTCTGCCCTCACTGGCAATAGCAGAGCCTTGGCTGGCTAGGGTTCTGGCCAGGGTTCCAACCACTGTAATCCCCACCCTGGCCCTCAGCTGCTTGGTCACTGAGACTTTAGTTTTGAGTCAGCGCGTGGTATGTACTTTCTTCAGTTCTGTTTTTGTTTTTTTTGAGACAGAGCCTCAAGCTGTCACCCTGGATAGAGTGCTGTGGCATCACACACAGTTCACAGCAACCTCCAAATCCTGGGCTCAAGCGAGTCTCCTGTCTCCGCCTCCCAAGTAGCTGGGACTGCAGGTGCCTGCCACAACGCCCGGCCATTTTTTGGTTGCAGCCGTCATTGTTGTTTGGCAAGCCCAGGCTGGATTCAAACTAGCCAGCTCAGGTGTACTTGGCTGGCGCCTTAGCCCTCTGAGCCACAGGCGCTGAGCCAGTTCTGGTTTTTTTGTTTTGTTTTGTTTTTTAAAGACAGCAAACTTTATGAGGTTTTAGGTGGCACCCATAGCTCAGTGTGTAGGGTGCCGGTTATATACATGGAGGCTGGTGGGCTCAAACCCGGCCTGAGCCAGCTAAAACAACAATGACAACTGCAACAACAACAAAATAATAGCCTAGCATTGTGGCAGGAGCCTGTAGTCCGAGCTACTTGGGAGGCTGAGGCAAGAAAATCGCTTAAGCCCAAGAGTTTGAGGTTGCTCTGAGCTGTGACACCACGGCACTGTACCCAGGGCAACAGCTTGAGACTCTGTCTCAAAAATAAAAAACTAGAAAAACTTTGAGGTTTGAGTTTTACTCTTTCTTTCTTCTCACATTGGTCACAGCTTTTCCTGGATTTTTCTTTTCATTTTGAGGCTTCCTTCAAAATATTTTCATTGTGGGTTTTGTTGGCAAATCTTCTGAAACCTTATGAAGATTTTTTTTTATTATGCTCTCAAAATGTTCTTTCTTTCAACTATTATATTTTTATTCTCATTATTTCCATTTTGTCCTCTTTCAGAATGTTTTTCTTTTTCATATTGTTGATGCCTCCCTTGCCATTTTAAGGGCATGTGTCCCCCTCATTTCCGGGGATGTGTCTGTCAGATCTGACACTTGTGTTTTATATATTATCTCCCTTCCAGCTTGTGGCTGTTCCTTTTGTGATGTTCACACTTCTTGGGTGTTTCATTTCCTGAACTCAAGAGCTCACCTTCCCCTACAAGTGGATTTGATTACCTCTGGAGGAAGAGACACCATTGGAAACCTGCATTTCTAGGCAGACACAGCAGCTCACCCCTGTGATCCCAGCACTTAGAGAGGCCAAGGTAAAAGACTGCTTGAAGCCAGGAGTTTGAGACCATCCTGAGCAACATAGCAAGACCTCGTCTCTATAAAAAATAGAAAAATTAGCCACATGTGATGGTGTGCACTTGTCGTCCCAGCTACTCTGGAGGGTGAAGCAGGAGGATCACTTGCAGTGAGCTGTGATGATGTCACTGTACTCTGGGCAACAGAGCAAGACACTGTCTCAAAAGACAAAAACAAACAGCCCCCCTCAAAAACCAAAAAACCCTCCACTTTTACACATAGCATCTAAAATACAAAATGTATAGCTATACTGAGGACCAAATGACCAAACACCAAGAGAAAAAAAGATAATAGTATATATAGATCTAAATATTAGCAAATATTGGATTTTCCAAACATGATTTTTAAATTAACTATGATTTTTTTTTTTTTTTTTTGAGACAGAGTATCACTCTGTCACCCTTGTCATAGCTCACAACAACCTCAAACTCCTGGGCTCAAGCAATTTTCTTGCTTCAGACTCCCAAGCAGCTGGGACTACATACCACACTCGGCTAGTTTTTCTATTTTTAGTAGAGATGGGGTCTCACCCTTGCTCAGGTTGGTCCTGATGTCCTGAGCTCAAGCAGTCCACCTGCCTCAGCCTCTAAGAGTGCTGGGATTACAGGTGTGAGTCATTGCACCTGGCCTAACTATGATGAATATGTATGCAAAAAAATATGACAAGATGAACAATTTCACAGGATAACTGAAATCTTTTGAAAATCAAGTGGAAATACTAGAATTAAGAGCTGCATTAGCTGAAATTAACTACTTAAAGGATGGAGCTAGAAACTGGTTAGAACAAAGGTTAATGAACTGGAAGCTAAGATAGTATAAAATGTCAGGAATAAAGCAATGAAAACTAAAAAGGAAAAAAATAGAGCAAAGGGAATGAAAACTTGGGAGATACGATGAAAAGCTGTAACATGTAGCTGAGCATTGTGGTGGGTGCCTGTAGTCCCAGCTACTTGGGAGGCCGAGGCAAGAGAATCGCACAAGCCAGAGAATTTGAGGTTACTGTGAGCTGTGACACCATGGCACTCTACGCAGGGCAATAGCTTGAGACTCTGTCGCAAAAAAAAAAAAATAAAAATAAAAAATAAAATAAGAAAACAGAAGATATTACGAAAAACAATAAAAAAGATAAATGTGTAGATAAACCCAGGTAACAACTGAAAAAAATGCAAATAAAATCAGGATACAGACAATAGCATAAAAACTAGGATAGGACAATGGGATTAAAGAATGATAAGCAGGAATAAATGTGAAACTCTGATAGATCAAGGATGCAGGTAGGTAATCATAGGAATAATAAAGGCATATATACAACATAAAGGCTAGTAAAGGGGGAGATAAAAAACGTTGAATCAGGTCAAAAACTAATAAGAAAGGGTAGAAAGAGATCTGAAGAGGCCACTAGAAAGCCAATTGTCTAATTAAGTGGCAAATATAGGCACAAATATATCACTCATTCATATGATCTCTTCACTATAGTAACATGCTAAAAAGACAAAGGTTACCCTACAGATGTTGGCGAGGATGTGGAGAACAGGGAATGCTTCTACACTGCTGGTGGGAATGCAAGCCAATACGAACTTTTTGGAAAGAAGTTTGGAGAATGCTCAAGGAACTAAAAGTAGACCTACCCCTACCGTTCGATCCTGTAATTCCTCTACTAAGTATATATCCAGATGATCAAAAATTATTTTACAACAAAGACATTTGTACCAGAATGTTTTTTGTAGCCCAGTTCATAGTAGCCAAGCCATGGAAACAGCCCAAGTGCTCATCAACCCATGAATGGATTAACAAATTGTGGTATATGTTCACCATGGAATACTATGCTGCCATAAAAAGGAGACTTCACATCTTTTACGTTTACCTGGATGGAGCTGGAACATATTCTTCTTAGTAAAGTATCTCAAGATTGGGAAAAAAAGTATCCAATGTACTCAATACTACTATGAAATCAATATATAACCACCTACACACTCATGAGAATGGCAAAACATAACTATAGTCCAGAGAGTAAAAGGGAAAAGGAGAGATAGGGGAGGGGAGAGGGATATGGAAGGAGGGAGGGAAGGTATTTGGGGGGACCTCATCTAATGTGCATGATGCAATAGTACATTTCAAAACTATTAAGAAATGAGTATAATTGTGATGGATGTGTTACTTAGTTCAATGTAAGCATTTCACATTTTTATTTATTTATTTATTTTTGCTTTTAATTTCAGCTGGCTTTTACTTTTCTTAGTTTCCTTTTTTTTTTTTTTCCATTGTCCTTACTTGTAACGATTCGCGGGCCGGTTGCCTCCCAAGTAGCTGGGATTACAGGCGCTCGCCACAACGCCCAGCAGTGTTCTTTCCTGGTGGTAGAGACGGGGTCTTTTCTCTGGCTCACTCATGCTTATGCTTATGCTCATGCTTATGCTGGTCTCTGGAGCACTGGAAACTCTGTGAGCACTGGAAATCCACCCGCCTCAGCCTCCCACAGCGCTGGGATTACAGACGTGAGCCACCACGCACGGCCGCATTTCACATTTTATATCGAAGCAGTACCCTGAACCCCATAAATGCATCAATGTACAAAGTTATGATTTAATAAAAAACAATTAAAAAAAGACAAAGGTTATCATGCTGTAGTACAAAAATAAAACAAAACAAACTAAATGTTCCTTCACGATACACAGCAATTCATGCACACGAACAAGAGGGTGGGAAAGAGTAAACCATGCAGAGATTTGAAAGGCCCCTCAGCAGCGGGACTTGTGGGCACACCCTGCACGTGAGCGCCCATTTCAGGACACGAGGGGCACCCTGAAACTCATGACTTGTTTAGTCACAAAAACGTCTCAACAGATTTTGAAGTGTTGACAACATACAGAGCAAAGTTTAATTTAATACAGAGCACAGTGAAATTAAGCTAGAAATGAATAACAAAAAGATACAGAGAAAAACTCCCAAAAGTCTGGAAATAAAGTGATAAACTTCTGGGGCAGCTCCTGTGATTCAAAGGAGTAGGGCACCGGCCCCATATGTTGGAGGTGGCAGGTTCAAACCCAGCCCCAGCCAAAAACTGCAAACTTGTGAATACCTCACCAGTCAAGAAGAGATCACATTTAAAATTAGGAAATATTTTGAATTGCTGAAGAAAACAACATGAAGTACGAAAATTCGTGTGATGTAGTTAAAACTGTGCTGAGAATACAATGCACCCTTTAATGCATACATTAGGAAAAATGCTAAAAATCAAAGTACTAATTTTTTTTCTCAAGAACTTAGGACAAGATCAGAAAATTGAATTATTAAAGTTGATGTATTATGAGAAAAAATCAAAATAACATTGGTAATTAATAAAACAGAAAACATAAATGAGAAAAAATAGGCAAAAGTTGTTTGATTGAAATAAAATAATGAAAGTTTGATAAAAAAAGGCACAATTTAATAATATCAAAAATGAAAATGGAGACATCAGTAAAGACCCCACAGATGTCAAGGCAATGATAAAAGAATACACGGAATGATTTATTCCAGTAAATGTGACAATTTAGATAAATCGAACAAATTCTAAAAGATACAACTTGTCAAAACTGATACAAGAAAAATGTATAAGTCTGAATGATCCTATTAAAAAGATGCCACAAAACAAAATCTCGATCTAGTTGGTTTCCCCCCAAATTCCTCCAAATGTTTGTGGAATAAATAATACCAATCTTACACAAACTCTTCCAGAGAAAAGAAAAAGTGAGTAATGTTTTACAACTTTATTTAGAAGACCACCATGACCTTGTTATTAAAATCTGACAAGATCATTGCAAGCAAGCTCTGATGTGAGAGTGGGCACCAATGTCAATGTAAAACTCTGATAGATCAAGAATTCAGGTAGCATAATTAACACATGACTCCAAGGCAATCCCAATTAAAATCTCAGCAGATTTTTTAGTTCTTTAAAAATTAGCAAATCACAATCAATAGTATATAAAAATATCCCATACTAATTAAGAAATAATTCATATATGCAAGAACGTTAAAAATCAAAAGTAGGGCAGTGCCGGTGGCTCAAAGGAGTAGAGCGCCAGCCTCATATGCCAGAGGTGGCAGGTTCAAACCCAGCCCCGGCCAAAAAACACACACACACACAAAAAATCAAAAATAAATACAGGCTTGGCACCTGTAGCTCAGTGGTTGGGGCACTGGCCACATCAAGGCAGGTGGACTTGAACACAGATGGGGCCAGCTAAACTACAAGGTCAACTACAACATAGAAATAGATGGGTGTTGTGGCAGGAGCCTATAGTCCCAGCTACTCGGGAGGCTGAGGAAGAGAATTGCCTAAGCCCAAGAGTTTGAGGTTTCTGTGAGCTATGGCGTCACAGCACTCTACCCAGGGCGACATAGTGAGATTCTGTCTCAAACTACATACATACACACATACAAATAACATATAATCAAATGTAAAGAAGAAAGTATCACAATTATCTCAACAGATGCAGAAGAGAAACTTCAAAAAACATAGGTGCCATTAATTATGAGAACTCTAAGAAATGGAAGAAAATATAATGATAGGTATCTGCAAGTGGCACCCAGGATAGTAAAGAAGCTGCCACATGTAATCAGGACTGCACTGTGGGCACCAAGCTTTACCACTTTAATTAAACAGAAAGAAAGATATGAGTTGGAAAGTAGGAAATGAAATCCTTAATTCATAGATAATACATAGAAAGTATAAAATAATCTATTTTCAAAATTATTTATTGATATATTATCAGTAATATCACTAAATATAAGGCCAGCCTACAAAGTTATTATTCTATATTTTTATAGCAAATAATTAAGAATGAAATTTTAAATTATAATAGTATTTTTTAAAAATCTTAAAGAAAAATCTTCTTAAAAATAGTCAAGGTCTTGAGCCAGGCACAGTGGTGGCACCCAGGGACTCAGAAGGCTGAGGTTGAGCTGTGATACTACCACTACCCCCAGCCTAAGCAAAAGAGAAAGACTCTGCCTCAAAAAAAGTGTTCAAGATCTTGAAAACTATGTTTTATTGAGAGAAATTATAGAAGACCTAACTGAGAAAGAGAAATACCATGTTCATGAATTGGACGAGTCTAGATGCATATGTTGATTCTTTTCCCCAAATTAACACATCTCCAAGGCAATCCCAATTACAATCTCAGCAGATTTTTCAATGTTATTGATTTTATTGATGAATGGACTTTTGGTTTGATATTTGCTTCCTTGATGTGCTGTTGAGCAAATGAACAAAGGAACACACACTACACGTGTGACACGTAGACCTGACTGGCGATGCTGGTTTGTGCTGCTAGGGGTCAGGGCGGTGGCCTTCCGGGCAGTCCTGCCTCTGGGAGAAGGCCGCAGTGCTGCTTCTTGGTCTGGAAGCTGTCAAAAGGGAATGCTTCACCTGTAAAGATACAGCCAGCAGCTTGCTAGGGACAGGCACCTCATGAGGCACGTCGTGAGGCACCTGGCCCCACCTGTGGGAGCTGACAAGCAAGACTGGCCCCACTCCCACCACTGTCAAGCCACCCTGGACCTTCCTGGGAGGCCCCTGAGACACCAGGGACCTTGCACACCCTCTTGGTGTGTGTGGCATCAATGCCCTCCAAATCCGAGCTAAGCTTTGGGTGGGGTGCCCCCCACTAATGGCGGGCGACTGTAAGAGTGCACTTCCTTCATCTGAAACAAGAATGATCCCAGCAGGTTGTTGCGTGGAAATTAACAAGACGAATGCAAAAATTACCTACCTGGAAATGCAAAGAACCAACAATCTCCAGGTCAGTCTTGAAAGAAAAGAAGTCAGAGGACTTGCAGTGCAGGGCATGAAGAACTATGGAAGTCCTGCATGTCGCACAGTGTGAACTTGATGCTGGGAGCTTAAGGAGTCATGGAGCCGAATCAAGTCCCACGCCGGGGTGGCACATGGGTCCCAGCCTGGGCCACGGTAAGTCTCTGCAGGAGAGGACAGGCCGGGGCTCGGTGCTGACTCCTGCTGCTCCCCCCACACACACTCAACTCCAGGCGGGTTGTAGCCCTGAGTGAGGAGGTAATAACCAACCTTTCAGATCACACCATAGGAAAATATCTCCATAACCCTGAGATGGAGAGCAACATTTTAAAAGAATATGGGCTCGGTGCCTATGTCTCAACGGGCTACGGGGCCAGCCACATACACCTGAGCTGGCGGGTTCCAATCCAGCCCGGGCCCGCCAAACAACAATGATGGCTGCAACCAAAAAATGGCTGGGCGTTGTGGCGGGCACCTGTGATCCCAGCTACTTGGGAGGCGGAGACAGGAGACTCACTTGAGTCCAGGAACTGGAGGTTGCTGTGAGCTGTGATGCCACAGCACTCTATCCAGGGGGACAGCTTGAGGCTCTGTCTCAAAAAAAAAAAAAAAGAATATGATTGTATGTAGAACTTAGTTAAGAATAAGAATGTCTGCTTATGAAAAGATACCATTTAAAGAGTGAAAAGTCTAGCTATTAAGTGTGTAGTGTAATATAATACACTCTTACCAAACACACGGTGCCAAATAAATGTATACACTTTTTTTTTTTTGAGACAGAGCCTCAAGCTGTCACCCTGGATAGAGTGCTGTGGCATCATAGCTCACAGCAACCTCCAATTCCTGGGCTCAAGCGAGTCTCCTGCCTCTGCCTCCCAAGTAGCTGGGACTACAGGCACCCGCCACAACGCCCAGCCATTTTTTTTTTTTTTTTGGTTGCAGCCATCATTGTTGTTTGGCAGGCCAGGCTGGATTTGAACCCGCCAGCTCAGGTGTACGTGGCTGGTGCCTTAGCCTGTTGAGCCACAGGCACTGAGCCAATGTATACACATTTTAAGAGGAAAAGCGATCCTATTCCTTCCTAGCATTCATTTAACATCTTATCACACTACATATTGTTACAGTAATCATTCATCTTTGAGAAGTAATACATAGATAATACCACTTAAAATGTGCATACATTTTTCTGGCACTCCTCGTATATTCTAGCTCTGACAATTAAGTTCGTAAATTTACCCTAGAAAAAAGCTACATCCTTACTGCTGAAAATCACTACGGTCACCTTCAAAGCACTCCCTCCCCTTGGGGAGTTATGTACTGACACTAATGCCTAGTCCACCCTTGGAAGCAGTTTTGGAACTCTTCTGGTATGCCATCAGATCTGTTGTGATACGGCACACCAAAACATATCACAATGCACGCCGCTCAGCAAGACGCCGCCACACATAGACACTGACACACCAGGTATGAAACCTTACTCAGCTATCTGTACAGTGCTGCCAGAGTAAGCAAAGGGTGGCAAGTTCGCAAACTTAATTGTCAGACTTTCATATGATGACAGCACCACTGGGCATTGCCCTAGTGGGGACTTCCGAGGTCCATCCAGGACAAGTCTCTGCCCAGGCCCCCTGTCCAGGACGTCCTTCGGCACATGGATGGAGGCAGCCATGGCTCCTCAGCTCACGCATCTGTGCACCTGCAGAATCAGCATCTGAGCCCCGGGCACAGCAGCATAAACCCCAGCTGGGCCCAGTTAGCCACAGCTGGGTGGCCACGGGTCCTGCAATGTTGGGAACAGGTACTCAAGGTGGCTCTGGGCAGCCAGCGATTTCTGCCCTAAAGATCCTAACATTCTGAGCCCGTCTTTGGGGTCATCATCTCATTGTTGTAGTAAACAAAACCAGGCTCCCTTGGTCCATAAGAACCTTCTTACCAGACTTCGTCTTGGCCTCACACTTGTACACTGTTCATTCTGTGCTTGGCCAGCCTGGGATGTTTGAAATGTTTATGTTCTGCTTTTCTTTTTTATAAATTCCATCTTTACACCATCTCTCTCCTCTCTCACATGGGCCCTTCAGCATTGTGCTTAGAAATGTCTTCTGCCAAGTGTCACGGTCCAGCACTCTTTAAGTGTCATCCATGTAAAGCCCTGAAACACAGGCTCCATCCAGCCAAGTTCTGTGCAAACTTGTGTCACGAACGGCCTTTACTCCAGTTCCCAGGACCTGCTCCTCATGTTTGGTGAGGCCTCATCACAGTGGCCTTCCCTGGCCATATTTCCACTAGATTCTGATCACATCCCTGGGCATCATTGCTGAGAAAGCCCAGCTCTTCCTGTGCTGTCCCTGCCAACTGCCCTGAGTACCTCCCTCTTGCAGCTCAGGCCTCTGCAAACCTGCCTGGCCCTGCTTGCTGCCCAGCATCTTATGACAGAACAGCCCACACCTGGACCCCATTTTCCATCTTGGTCCATTTAGTGCTACTTGCCAGAACACTTGAGGCTGGGCAACGTGCAAAGAACAGAAATGTATTTCTCACAGTTCCAAAGGTGGGAAAGCCCGAGACTCAAGCACCACATCCCACCAAGGGCCTTGATGCTGCTTTGCCTGAGACAGAGGGCAAGGGGGCTGGACTGTCCCCTGAGAGCAGCACCTCTGAAAGCCCTACCCCTTAGGACTCTCACAAGCCCCCCAGGTCTCAGCACGCATTTTGGAGGTGACAGCCACTCACACAACAGCAGGTGAGGTCCAGTACCGGGCAAAGGATATAATTGGTGATTTATAGAAGGGGACCCACAGGGCTGACCAGTAAGTGGTGCTCGGCCCCACCAAGACAGCCTGGCAGGTGCAGTCATTTGCTAGACTAGGTGTTGGTTTGGGTGCGACATGAATGATGTCTTGCCTCCTGTTGCATTTTGACAGGTTGAATTTCTCACAGGGTTTCAGGACTCTTGGGGACATTACTGCTTTCATTGTCATGCCTGCACAGTGCCTCAGATTCACTTTGCCAGCAGTGGGCTCTTTGGGCGTGCTGGGTGGGATCAGCCTTCCTTCCCACAGCACCGCCTCCTCAGAAGGCGAAGGTGCCAGGGAGCCTCTCACCTTTGACAAACTGCTGCCTTCTTCCCTGGGAGGTTGTCAGAGCACCAGTTCTGCACTGGGCTCTGTCCTTGACCACAAGAGCCCAGCCCAAAGCCAGGACGGATGTGGGGTTGTGTTGGAATCTGAATCAGATTCAGAAACAAGAACCCAGTGGTCACCCTCAGAAACATGTCCTTCCACGATATGAAGTCACGTTTGTGGAGAGTGGCAGGGGTGACCTTGGTGCCTGGGAGGCAGGCCCACGGGGACAGGGCTCTGCCCGGCACACAACAGAGGCCAGGCCATGGGCACAGGTGAGGCTGGTCAGGCAGGCCCCGCCCTGCCCTCCCAGTTGACAACACAGATTTGGCCAATGATGTGCGGGACCCAGAGGGCCTCTGACCTGTCAGAAAACCCCTGTCTGCTGCTGCCAGGGCCCAGCTTCCTCTTAAGTGTTTGCTTTTGATGTTCCTGTTTTTCGTACATTTATTAAAGAATTTTCAGGGCATTCCTTAACTGTGACCAGTATAACAAAGCAGGTTCTGAAACTCACCTTCCTCTCTCCCCCATGGAAGAGAAACCACTTGGGCCTGCAGCCTCGACAGCAAATCTTCGCTCTGTTTTCGTGGGCACAGCCTTTTGGCTTGACCAAGATTCCCCACACTGTCTTTTAAAACAGGAGCAAGTTTTAAATGCTTTAGTTTACTGGATGTTTTCTTTTCCTCGTGGTGGAAATCGTTTCTTATTACTGCAATGGATATTTAATAAACATTATAGTGAAAGGGAAATGCCAACTCACTCACCATGAAAGCTGAAAAGTCATGAAGTGAACAGAGAGTTGGGAAGGGAGATAAGTCCAGAATACATTTTTTAAAAATAGTGGTGTTGGGGAGTTTTTAAAATAAAGGACTTGATTGTTCCTTATTTCTTTCTCTTACACTGTCTTAGGTAGTGAGATTTGTCGCCTTCCTAGGAAACAGCTTTTCTTGTCTGAGTGCTCTGTGAGCCACAAAACACAGATTTGGTCAATGATGTACAGGGCCACCATAAAGGGTTTTCTGTGGAGCCTGTGGCCTGGATGGCAGTGCCAGGGGTACCAGGGGCAGGACCAGCCCTCTGGGAGCCCCTTCTGAGCTCCCCGTGGAAAATGGTGTTAGGTGAAGGCCTGTTTCCATGGGTCCCACCCTCACCCGAAGAGACCACTGTTGGCGCCATGGAACCTCTTGAGAGGCCCCAGCCCCTGTGTTCTCTGCTCCCCCTGAGTCCTGCACCATCCCACAGGCCTTCTTCCTGGAGTGGGCACTGGAGCATGTCCTGGAGCCTGGTCCTCAAATAATCACTCTGAGCATGTAGGTTGTGCCCAAATGGCTCATGGCAAGGAGGAAGCCGAGTCCCCTCCTGCCAAGATCCTCTTTGGGTGGCTACCCCTTGATGGCCCTGCTCTCACATCCCTTCCTCCAGGTGGCAAAGTGGCTGTCAGCAGCAGCTGTAGCAACACACTCCATTGTCATACACACTGGGGGAAACAGAAGAAAATGACTTCCCAGGTGCTCGCTCTAAAGAAGTTACCCACAAATCACAGAGATTCCCTTCCTTGAAGCTCACTAGCCAGAAACAAGTGAGACTTATGCCAATTTCTGAAGTGAAGACTGGGAGCCCTCAGGCAGCACTGGGAAGACTGAGGCTCTTCAAACTGATCAGTCAGCTGCAGGAAGTGCCAGCCAGCCCTGTACCTGCAGAGGGAGGAAGGCAGGACCCTGTTGCTGTCCCCTGCTTGATGAGTGCCCAGGCCCATGCCAGGATGTGTGAGCAGCCCCCATACCACCCACAGCAGCACCAAGCAGGGGCTGGAACCACAGGGAGCCTAGGAGTGACCTCAGTGTGAGGCAGGGCTGGGCATGGGCGCCGTGTGCAGCTGTGTTCAAGAACAGCAGAAGCAAACACACAGGAAAGGCACGGGGTGGCGGGGGGGAGTGCCCGGTGGAGGGCTCTGGGGTGCAGGCACCACCCTCCATCCTGAGCTGGGAGGGATATGCGGACAGGTGTGTGTGTCTGTGGGCTGTATGTTTATGTGCCCCCAAACCCACGAGCAGAGGCCCTGGCCCCCAGAGAGTGGCATTTGTGGGAAGGGCCTCTAGGGGCAATTAGGTGGGAGGCGGAGCCCACAGGATGACACTCACACCTTTACATGAAGAGACAGACTAGAGCTTGTGCTGGCCACATGTGAGGCGGCAAAGGCCCCGTCTACACATGGGACTGACCCTTACCAGGGGCCACACGTGCTCGCACCTTGACCCTGGACCCCCAGCCTCCACAACCATTAGGAAAATAGCTGCTGTTTAAGCCACGTGGCCAACATGTATTTGTGTGATGGAATTTAACCTAACTGCACAGTTAGCCACATGCTGGCTCCGGAAGGAATGCAGGTGCGTCTGGGTGAGGTGGCGGCACCCTCAGGAGGGGAGCCCTGGCCTGGATTTGTTCCCTTAGGTTAAAGTGATTGGGAAATGGAAACAAGTGAAAAGTTTCTCAGGGAACCTACAATTAATTGCCAGTTTTCAAATCTGACAAAAGCCTGTAGTGGGGGCTTGGGAAATGGAGTGGCAGTTGGCAGGGCAGCAGGGTGTCCATCCCTTGGCCCTGAGGACCTGGCTGTGCAGCGCCTCGGGGAGATGCCTGTGCAGGGGCAGGCGACAGTGAGCACGGCACCTCCCACAGCACCAAGGACTCAGCCACTGTCTCTGTCTCCCTCTGTCTCTCTCTCTGTCTCCCCCTGTCTCTCTGTCTGTCTCTGTCTCTATTCTTTCTGTCTGTCTGTCTCTCTCTCTCTCTATATATATATATTTCTGTCTCTCTGTCTGTCTCTGTCTCACACATACACAGTCACTCCATATAGGCAGACCCTGGAGTGGGGTCTTGTTAACAAGGCTGGACGCACATGGAGGCTCTTATCCAAGAGAATCCATGTCCAGGAGGAAGGGGTGGGCTGGGCAGGATGTAGTGGAGAAGGACAGAGGTCCTGGGAGTGCCCTGAGGTTCTAGCTGCTGCTCTGAGCCCTGTCCTGTGATGGCTGTGGGATGGGCCCACTCAGGTCCCCAAGTGCAAGCACACAGCTGGTGCTTAATGGCAATCAATTGATCTGTGTAGCTGGAACCTCTGCCTCTCCTGTTTGGTCACTAAGCCAAAGCAGCGGCTGGTACATAAAACCGCCAGGCGACTCGGGGCAGCTGGCTGTGCTCACCCCAGTGTGAGGCAGAGACAGTTGCACCACAGTTTGGGATGTACCCTTCAGATGCTTAGACAGGTGTACGATGGACCACTACATTCAGTACCCAGAGCTCTTCCCCAGGACGAAGAGACTGTGGTGTCTACCTTCCTGGTGTGATGGCATTTGCTAGAGCCTGAAGTTAGCACAAAATTCTGCATTATCCACCAGGGCCAGTGGGTCCTGCTTGCACCTGATGTCGGCCTTTTCCTGCAGAGAAAGCGGGAGGCACAGGCCCTGAGTACAGGTGCCTGGTCTAATGTGGGCCTGCTGGCCACTCCCTCCTCCAGGTCTGGCTAGGTCTGTGCTTCTCTTCCCTGGCCAGGGGCCATCTAGCTGTGCACTCCCCAAGATGAGCCATCACCCCTTTCCTTCCTCTGTTTTTCAGCACTTCGGATCCTCCTCTGAGCTGAGATGCCACGTGGCAGTCCCAAGAACGCGCACCACCACGACTCCCCTTTCTCCCAGCCAAGTGAGGACGAGGCATCCTTCTCTGCAGGAGCCAAGACGGGGGCTCCGGGGTCTCCCACGGGACAGGGCTGGCCAGGCTGAAGGTTGGTCCTGCAGAGGCCAGTGGGCGGCTCAACTCTGCTGGTGGTGACTATAGCCGGTGTCTTCCTGGGACTCTGTACTAGCGTCTTGAGGCGGCTGGATCACAAGCACCTAGTTTCCTTAAAGACAAGCCTCCCTTCCATGGCGGAATTAGAATATGCTTCTTCTCCAGCCTCAGGAGCAGGGGTGCCTTTCAGGGACTCTGTGTGGGAGTGTGGCAGGCAGACTGTGGGCTGTCCTCTGGAGCCACCGAGAGGACCCATGTCCAAAGGCAAAAGCCACCTGGGAGGACAGGAAGGTGCTTGCTGGCGCCTTTTGCAAGTTGACTTTCTGCCTTCGTCCTGCTGATTTGTTGGAGAGAAAAGCTGCCTTTTCTCTGGAGGCTGAGACACAGCCCTCCTGTCTGCAGTTTCCCTCCCTTCCCTTCCCACACAGGATAAAGAGAAGCTGCCGGGTGCTTTTAAACCCAATCGGCTCCAGCGTCCCGTCCCATGATCACACCGAGCACCTTTGCACAAGAGAAGGCCAAGACGAGAAAGGTACAGGAACAAAAGAAAAACGCTTTCCCTCTCCTTCAACTTGTCTGAGAGGCTGAGAGAAGCTTTTCTTTACTGAAGGAAGAAAAATGCACTTTCCTCAGCAAGCCCTGCCTGGCAAGGATGGATGTTTTTTATGCTGATTAATAAAACCACCTGAAAGTCAGGTGCTGCTTGGGCTCTGCAACCCCCCCTCACGCCTTCCCAGTTGGGGTTAGCTGCACCCCAGAGGAGGTAGTCCTACAGCTGTTTAAACCCAATGCCCACATGTTTTTATTGCCACAAACACCTAACGTCAAGCGGTCAGTTTTCACCGTGGACTTTGGGGGAAATCTTAGTGCTAATTCTATTTATTCCTTTAAAGCAAATGAATAATAAATCAACACCAACCTGAGACATCAAAACTCAGTTCCCATAAATGAAGTAGCATTAAAGAAAACAAAACCTCTCCAGAATCATCTTTCATACCTCACGGCTCTTTCTCCAATTCCCACTTTCCTTGTTGATGCCATTTTCCCTGTAGCCTAAGGAAATTGGTCAGCAGCTTCGGGAACAAAGCCACCTGCAGGGCAGTGACCTTCAGAAAGACCTCCCCCCAAATCAGCTTCTCTGAGTCTCTCAGAGTGAGCATGGGACACTCTGCCACTTGCCTTTCCTTACACTTTCAATTTCTTAAATGTTTTTCTCCATCTATTAAAAAATGTGTTTTTTGAAAAAAATAAAAGTTCAGAACTGCAGCAAGAAAAGGCCCCATCCTCTTTCTAAGTTCCATTAATTATTTAATATGCATCTTTCAAGATGTTGCCATGTGAACATGGAAACACCTGCCAACAAACTCTGGTGTCCCATGGGGGGCCACTCGGATCTCCATCTGTCTGATAGCTGAGGGGCGTCCACATGCAGATGTCAGGAATTAAGCTCAGATCCCCAGGGATGGATGTGCAGGGTGTTTCCAGTGTTCTACTTTATTTACAAACAGGGCTGCAATGGAGGTACAGACACAGGCACACATACATAGGAGCACACACTAAGCACGCACACATGCCCATGTAAGCATACACACACCCCCACGCAGACATGGACACACACACAGGCACATGCCCACCCACCCACACACACATAGGCACTCACACAGGCACACATAGGCACACAAAAAACACACACACCCCACACCCATACACACATAGACACACACACAGGCACACCCCTCACACTCCCCAACATAGGCACACACCTACACACACACAGTTGGGGCTCTCAGTGGGGGGCTCGCAGTGGGGGGCGCGCAGTGGGAGGCTGGTAGTGAGGGGACTTCCGTGGGGGGCTCACAGTTGTGTTGCTTTCAGTGGTGGGGCTCAAAGTTGGGGGCTCCCAGTGGAAGGCTCACAGAGAGGGGCTTGCATCTTAAGGGAGGTTGCCCAGCCCCAGGGTAGATTTGGGGGTCTGGTTCTTGGTTCCAGCTGCAGCCAGGACAGGGCTGCCAGCCCCCTCAGTCAGGAATCCCCCTGGCTAACTTCACGAGGAGACTGGGCCAAACCCTTTGTACCTGGGAGGGCCTGGTTGACCTTGTGGCTGGTGGGACCCTTAACGATCCCACCAGCCATGGCAGCTGTGTCCCCTGCAAGGGTTCTTCACCAGAAGGGCAGAGCATGGGGCAAGCGGCTTGGGACAACTCTAACCCAAAAGACGGTTGTATTCCCTCACCACTGTGGAAATGTCCCTTGCTTGGAAAGGGGGTGACCACCAAGCCTCCTTTGTCAGGCTGTTTTTCCCATGAAGGGATCACCGTGCAACCTCTCTCTGTGCCTCTGCCGGGGACCACAGCACACAGGCCAGCTCTGTGGTCACCTTTCATCTCTTTCTGCCTTTATTGCAAATTCTTCTAGGGAGGTGTTTGCCCAGTGGCTCCCAGAGGCCTGTCCCCAGGCCAGACAGAGCCCATAATGAAGTTTTCCCTGGTCTGTGGTAAAGACAGAAAAATGGCACCAGTGGAAGAATCTCTGCCTAAGGCCACAGGGAACTCACTGCAGTTCTTTGCTGTCCTTTGTTCTGGGGTCATTCTGTGAGGCAACTCCTAGCAGTATTTGCTCAGGGAAGGACAGATCAGCACTGCACTGCTCTCCCTGGGAGTCTGACAGCCTGTCTGGGACCTCAGACACTCCTCACATTAGGGGGCACACATCTGTCACTCCCTTGAACCTGGGGATCCTTTTTGATGGATTCAAAACACAGAGTCAGCAGAGGTAACCTTGGAAAGGCTAGGTCAGAAAAGGTCAGACCCTTCTCTTGGGACACCTCTGATAGCCGCCTGCTGGGGAGAGTGGGGATGAGAGAGAGAATTAGAGACGGAGAGAAAGGGGGAGAGGTAAAGAATTAGAGACGGAAAGGAGGGGGAGGGGAGAATTAGAGATGGAGAGAAGGGAGAGGGAAAGAATTAGAGACGGAGAGAAGGGGGAGGGGAGAATTAGAGATGGAGAGAAGGGGG
>CAUYON010006297.1:0-10594 GCA_963573935.1 Arctocebus calabarensis | reverse complement strand
CAAAACTGAGGCAGCCTTTGCTTTTGTAGACAGTACAAGTGAAAAAAAAAAAAATCCAATGAGAAAATCCCATGAAGAGTACGTCGAACAGTTGGATGAAAATATTTCAGATTGTATATGAAGCCCACACACTGTACCCCACGATTGCACCAATGTACACAGCTATGATTTAATAAAAAATAAAAATAAATGAAAAAAAAAAACCCAGGAACCAAAGGGAAGTGTTTACCAGTGGCCAAAGCTGGAACAATTTGAGCAAATACAAAGTAAATAAAATATTATTTGATTGCAACTCAAAGTACAACATACTATAGGTCCATTTTGATATGAATGAATGATTGAATAAATAAGGAAATGGGGGAAAGAGACTAATCTCCCATGCAGAGGGATTTCAAGTAATTAAATAAACCACCCTCAAGAAAGAGAGGAATAACTCCACTCTTTAAGTGTGGACTATGTAGAATGACTTGCAGAAAAGTGCAATATAGAAAAGGGAGACAGGGGAGCTTAATCGACTGACAACCACTAGCTCAGCCAGGTGCTTGGAGCAACATGGCCTCATGAGTCTCACTGCTGATATGTACTCTTGATACATGTGATGAAAATGGCCTTGCTTCCCAAAACTCATGACCTCAGCTAGTGTGAGGAAAACGTCAAACAAAATTTCAGTCGTGGACACACCTGACTGAGATTCCTCATTGTGAGAAAAATATCAAACAAAGTTTCAGTGGACACCCCTGACTCACACTCCGCAATGCTGTCAAGGTCATCAAAAGAAGGGATGCCTGAAAAAGTGCCACCGCCTAGCAGAGCCCAAGGATCCTGGGACAGAAAAAGGACATTACATAAAAACTAAGGAAATTTTAAGAAGTAGCTAGATTGGCATATTAGTTGTGATGAGTGTACCATTCTAATCTAACATGATAACATAGGGAAATCTGGGAATGGAATGTATGGAACTCTCTGTAGTACTTTACATACCATGCAGCAATTTTTCTGTACAGCTAAAACTGTTCTTAAAAAATGAAGTTAATTTTACAAGAAAATAAAATATGAGGGATGAGGGGTGCTATATTTTTAAAAATAGGTTTATTGCAAGGCTCTGAGATAAGAAAATCACTGAAGTAGGGGAGAAGGTGGATATTTGGATTAAGACCATTGCAAGCCTAAGCATGTGCAGATGTAATGACCCAGAGGCAGGAGCAGGATTGGCTTCATGGAAACATCAGTATGAGCAGAACAGAAAGAATAGGGAAAGAGTGACAGCCCTGGGACTAAGAGTGGGAACACAGCATATGGGGCCGGGGTGGTCATGATAGTCCAATTTAATTTCATACCGATTGAGATGAGAAACATTTTTAAAATCCAGTTATGTGGAGGCTAGATTAAGGAACAAAGATAAAAGCAGATCAGCAAGTTAAAAAGCTGTAGTGATTAATTAGATGTGTCAACTTGACCAGACCGGGAGATGACCAGCTATTTAGTTAAATGTTATTCTGGGTGTGCCTATGAGGGCTTCTCTGTTTTGTTTTTTTTTTAAGGTTAACATTTTAATCGGTAGACTTGAGTAAAGCAGATAGCCCTCCCTGATTGGGGAAGAGGGTAGGATCATTCATTTTAGGCCTGACTAGAACAAAAACGCTGAGTAAGAAAGAATTCATTCTATTTCTGCTTGACTGTCTTTGAAAGGAAACATTGGTCTTTTCCTGGAAAAGGAAGGTCCTGAGACCTTGGACTCAGACTAGAACTTGTACCATTGGCTCTCTGCTTCTCAGGCCTTCAGATTCAGACTGGAACTGATCTTGGTGCTTCTTGGCCTCCACAATTGTCCGAACCAATTCTTTACCTTATTTAACATACACATAAGATCTATCAATATAGGGGTAGACAGTTATCTACCTATCTATGCACTATCATTGGTTCCCAACCTTCCTAATGCCACGGCCCTTTAATCCAGTCCCTCATGTTGTTGGTGACCCCCAACCATAAAATTATTTTCATTACTACTTCATAACTGTAATTTTTGCTACTGTGATGAATCGTAATGTAAATATCTGATATTAGGTGACCCCTGTGAAAGGGTCGTTTGGGTCACGACCCACAGGTTGAGAACCGCTGCACTATATCCTACTTGTTTTATTTCTCTGGTGAGCACTGACTAGTACAAAGCCCTAGCAGTGAAGCTAGTGAGAAGTGGTGCAGTTCTGGATGTGTTCCCAAGGAGAACATTGCTATAGGCATAAGAGAGAAAGGAGCCAAAGATCAGTCAAGGTTTTTACCCCGAGAAGGCTGAGCATGGTGGCTTAACACCTGTAATCCCAGCACTATAAGAGGTTGAGATGCGGGATGTGCGTGAGGCTAGGAGTTCAAGACCAGCCTGCTCAACTTATGAAGACTCTCTATCTACAAAAAAACCCCTCTGTCTTCTACACAAACCACTTTAAGTTGCAACTGTCAAACTGTTGCAAAGGCAACTGGTCAGATGAGCCTGGGATGCTGATATACATCCAGAGAACTTCAGTACATAGGTAGGGCAGACAGAATCGAGATGTCCGAAGTCTGCATCCTGTGACACACTGAAGTTCAGAGGTCAGGAAGATGAAGAATCAAGAAAGGGGAATGAGAAGGCATGATCAGTGAGACAGGAGATAAACAAAGGCAATGGTGTTCCAGAAGTCCAAAAAATGCTTCGAGAAGGAATGATTAACTATCAAATGCTGCTAAAATGGGTAAAATTAGAACTGGAAACTGCGCAAGAGGCCTGGCCACACAGAGGTCAATGGTGAACTTGATAAGAAGAGTGTTGGTGCTGTGGTGACCAAAGCCTGTTTGGAGTGAGCTCAGAGAGAATAAAAAGAGAGTAAATGGGGACAGAAGTGGAGCAGAAACTGGAAGGAGTCATATAGATAGGGAGGTATTTTTCTTAATTAACGTGCTTTTAGTATACATGTTTGCATGCTCACGGGCATGAATAAAAGGGGAAGGAGCAAGTGGTGATGCAGGAGAGACAGGGATACTTGCTGGAACAATGTTCCTGAGCAGATGAATGGGTGTGGGATCCAACGAACGAGTGGAAAGTGGGAGAAGAGAACGTTCATCCCTGGTTAATGGGTGGGGAGTCAGAATGCATGGGATGTATGGCACAGATGCTGGCACATGTGGGGGCACGAACATGCTTCATTAATGAAATCCAAAGCAAGATCATCAGCTAAGATCGAGGAGTGGTGAGGAAGTTTGAGGAGAGAGGAGAAAGTGTGAGCCGTCCAGGACAGTGAGAAAGTAAATGGACTTGGAAAATAGAGTTGGATTGTTGGGTAGCAGTAAAGCCTCATTCAAGGTCAGGAAGCATGTATGTGAAAGGAAGACAGTTGGTATAGCCGTGTGCTCTCACCAGGCTCATCTACCTACCTGGGTGCAAATAACTGGGCAGAGGTGTACGTGGAACCTAAGTTTGGAATTGCCAGGTGAGTATGATGGAAGAGAGGGTGTGTATGTAAAAGAATGATTATAAATGCGGTGCCTGTGGCTCAGTCAGTAGGGCGCTGGCCCCGTATACTGAGGGTGGCGGGTTCAAACCCGGCTCTGGTGAAACTGCAACAAAAAAATAGCCGAGCGCTGTGGCGGGCGCCAGTAGTCCCAGATACTCGGGAGGCTGAGGCAAGAGAATCTCTTAAGCCCAGGAATTGGAGGTTGCTGTGAGCATTGTGACGCCACAGCAGTTTACCAAGGGTGACAAAATGAGACTCTGAATCTAAAAAAAAAAAAAAAAAAAAGAATGATTATGATGAAGGAACATGACATTTAAACCAGGTAAGGGGGGAGGGAAAATGTGAATGACAGTTTTGAGACTAAGTGAAAAGAGATTGGGGTCAATGGATTAGAAGTTCCAGGGGATCAAGAAATGGCTGTAGTTGGGAGTTAGAGAGATTGTGTTGGAAAACTGCAAGGTGGCTGTCACAGTGAGATGCTTGAGATGTATCGTGAAAGGATGCACATACTGATGATGACAAGGTTCAGATGGCCCATCTGGGTTTTCCTATGCAATTGATCCGCCCACACCCAGCTGAACCCCCCACGTTGGTCTTCCTCTTTTCTGAATTTCTCTGGAGAGGTTAGTTCTCACCTCTGGCTGGGCTTTTTGACAAGTGATGACTAATGAGGGCCTTAGGGCGAGACCCAGAGGAAGGAGGGCAGGAGAGGAACACAGCAGCTGGGTGAAGATCTGATCTATGACCACCATCCTGCACACTGCTACCATTCCTAAAGTGTGCAGGACTCCTAAACTCACGGAATCCCAGAGCGGGAAGGGCATCCAGCCCAGCCGCCCCTCCGAGGTGCAGCTCTTCCACTGTCCCCAGCCAAATGGTCATTCCACATCCCGGCACCACAAAGTAATCACCAACTACACTGCTTTTTTTCTTGCTAGTTTGAGAACTCCCTGAGGACAGAGAATATGCTTAAGATTTTTGCATTCCTGTAACAAAATATATAAACCATGAAACTTAGCACTGTAACCATTTTAAGGCATACAGTTCAGTGTATGAAGTACAGGTACATTCACATTGCCTTGTAACCATCAACTACCATCCATATCCTGAAGTTTTTATTTCCCCCCCACTGCAAGTTTATACCCATTTAACACTAACTCCGCGTTCTCCCCTCCCCCAGCCCCTGGCAGCCACCTTTCTACTTTTCTTTTCGTTTTTAACATTATCTCCCTATTCCTCCCCCTCTCAACCCTCAGTAACCTCCATTCTACTCTTTCTTTGTGAGATTTTAGATTCCATGTGTAAGTGTGAGCATGTGGTGGTTAGCTCTCTGTGCCTGGCTTATTTCACTTAACATAATGTCCCCCAGGTCCACTTATGTTCCTACAAATGACAGGATTTCCTTCTTTATTAAGGCTGAATAGTAGGACTCCGTTGTGTCCAGACACCCTATTTTCTTTATCCATTCATCTACTGCAGGACACTTAAGTTAAGCCCGTACCTTGGCTGTTGGGAATAGTGCTGCAGGGAACATGGATGTGCAGACATCTGGACATACTGATCTCATACTCTGCATATGTACCCAGTGGAATTGCTGGATCCCACCACTCTACTTTCTGCCTTAGTGAATTGGACTGTTCTACTTCATGTAAGTTGAATTGTATGATATTTGTCCTTTTGTGACTGCTTGTTTCATTTAACATTATGTCTTTAATGTTTATCCATCTTGTAGCATATGTCAGAATTTCCTTCCTTTTTAACGCTGACTAATATTTCATTGTATGTATATGCCAGATTTTGTTTATCCATTTACTTCTCAGTGGACACTTGGGTTGCTTCCACCCTTTAGCTATTATGAATAATGCTGCTATGAACAGGGGGATACAAATATCTAAGTCCCTGCTTTCATTTTTGAGATGTATATACCCAGAAGTGGATTTGTAGGATCATATGGTAATGGTATGTTTAATTTTTTGTAGAATCTGTATACCACTTTCCACAGCAGCTGCTCCATTTTACATTATACCAGCAATGCACAAGGGTTCCAGTTTCTTCACCGTCTTGCCAACACTTAATTTCATTAGCCTAGCATAGAGTTCTCTCTATTTCATACACTTGCAGGGCACATGATGTTGTATGAGTCATTTACTAACCTTGCTATTAACCCCATCGAAAAGGGAAATGAGGTTAAATGAAGCAACTTGTGCTCAGCCAACCCAGCCAGGACGTCTTCTAAATCTGCACTGTACTTCACCGTAGCCATATGTAATTAATTAAATCTAAATTAATTAAACTCAAAATAAAATTTAAAATTCAGTTCCTCTGTCATATTAGCCACAACTAGTGGCTATGATACACATATTGTATGATGCACAAAAGAACATTTCTTGTATTGCAAACAGTTCGTAGCACTTCCAAGATCATGGTATCCACTCGAGCCTTGCCTCACAAATCAAATATATATGTATATATATATATGTGTGTGTGTGTGTATATATATATATATATTTTTTTTTTTTTTGAGACAGAGCCTCAAACTGTCACCCTGGATAGAGTGCTGTGGCATCACAGCTCACAGCAACCTCTAACTCCTGAGCTCAAGTGATTCTCCTGCCTCTGCCTCCCAAGTAGCTGGAACTGCAGGCACCCGCCACAACGCCTGGCCATTTTTTGGTTGCAGCCATCGTTGTTGTTTGGCGGACCCAGGCTGGATTCGAACCTGCCAGCTCAGGTGTACATGGCTGGCGCCTTAGCCCACTGAGCCACAGACGCCGAGTCTCACTTAGTTGCAAACAGTTCTTAGCACTTTTGAGAGCATGGCATCCACTTGTGCCTTGTCTCACAAATCAAATATATATGTATGTGTGTGTGTGTGTGTGTGTATACATATATATATTATTTTATTTTATTTTATTTTATTTTTTTGAGTCAGAGTCTCACTTAGTTGCCCTGGGGCTTAGTTGCCACCAGCCTGGGGTGGTGGATGGCTCAGGCCTCCCAGAGTGTTAGGATTATAGGTGTGAGCCACCGTGCCCAGCTAGAAATCACATTTGGATAACCTTTTCCAGAACTAACTACCTTAAAATTCAATTTAAAGGATCCTTTTAAGAGAGAGGAAATGGGCTGCTTAGTAAGTCTGTGGCTTTTCTGCACACAGTGTCTGCTCTAAGCTCTCTCATCTTCATGTTTAAATATGACACTAGGACACTCGGTGCTCATATACTTCTGTTGCTCTTACAGATTCTCTTTAGGAATGCAGATTTCAACACTATTTAAACCATCTTGAGCAATTCTGAGCACCTGAGTATTCTGAGTGAATCATTCTACCCACTTATTTACTAAACTATAAGTTTTGATAAGGCAGGGATTATGTTGTTTTGCTTAGTACTCAAAGCCCTGCACAGTACTTAGCACACTAGAGACTGTCAAAAACTATGTGTTGACAGATGACTTAATGTATGACAAAGTAAGCACTGAGCTCAGGGCCCTGAGACACCCTTTTAGAGGAAGGCACCTGGATGTAATGAGCTAGAGGAATATCTGCCCAATTCTCACATAGTTAGAAAAGAGTTTTTCATAACTTAGATTGTAAGCTAGATTCTTTCCCCCATTGTTCCAAGGCAATTTAGAAGTAATTCCTGTAAGGATCTTGTCGAGTGCATATTTATAAACCTACAACTCCTTTATAAACACGTGCCACCAGTGAATACAACACGGAACAATGAATCCAAGATCTGTATAATGGCAGCCCATATCCTACGGCTTCCCTGCTCCTGCAGATCACTCTCCCTCCACCTGCTCTCCCCCTGGGGAGGCTGATCTGCACGGATTATTCTGACACGTGCCTATGTCCCATGGCTTCCCTGGGGCTCAGCCAAAATCGGGAGCTCGGGCAGGAGAGCAAAGACAGGGAATGAGGCCAGGGAACTTATCCCAAACAGAAAGGCTATCTGGGTCCCTCAACAGAAGGTCACAGTTCCTCTAAGGCGTCTACTCTACATCACTCTCTCTCCTTCCTGGCTCAAAAAACTCTCCCTACTTGTGATTCTCAGCCCTGGGTTCCATTCTGGTTCCTCTTCACCCTCCCTACTCCTTTATAATAATCTCCTTATTTATTAACTCTGCTTGAATTATCCTAATTTGAAGGTGCTGTTTCCTTTGGGGACCTTAACTGATACCGCATCCTTAATTACTAGCTGGATCACAGTCTCCAAATGCCAGCTCTGAAGATTTCACAACTACAGTCCTTACAAAAACGTTCCCTCATGACATTATCATCTACTATTTCGATGCACTTGTAGCTGTATGTCATCTAAATGGTTCTCCAGTAAGTACCCGCAGACAAACTAGAAAAATATTTTCAGATTCATAGGCCAAGATTTTGGCATATAGCTTCTCTACATGAACTGTCATTTATGGAAATAATAAATGAGAATTTATGAAGTTATAAAGTAAATGGTTAACTGTTAAAGTTTAACATATTTCTACATATTTCTTTTAAGCCATCTAATATGGCTTAAAATTAATTCTAGATATGTGATGAAGTCTGCAAAATCTTCAGTACTACAAACAAGGCATCACTATTTAATGTACACAGCCTCACCAAAAAGCAGAGTTTCTACCCCTCGAAGCTTAACTGTACAATTTTTAGCAAGTGCCAGATCACTAAAAATATAAACCTCAGGTCAGAGGCAGAACTCATCTTATAATCCTAGCAGTTTGGGAGGCCATAGCATAAGAATTGCTTGAAAGCAGGAAATTAAGACTAGCCTGGGCAATATAGTGAGACCCCCATCTCAACAAAATATTTTTTAAAAAAATTTTCCAGGCATGGTGGCACATGTCGTGGGCCCAGCTATGCAGGAGGCTGAGGCAGGAGGATCACTTGAGCCTTGGAATTTGAGGTTACAGAAAGCTATGACCATGCCACTTCACTCTAGCCTAAGTGATAGAGCAAGACCCTGTCCCTCAAAAAAAAAAGAAAGAAAGAAAGAAAAAGAAAAAAATAACATATATACTTCATAATACTAATGCCAATATTAAAGGTAACCAATACTCGCTGTTCTGTTACAACGTGCCAAGCACTGTCAACTTTCATATATTATCTTATTATCTTATTTAATTCCCATCACTAATTCATGAGGTATGTACATCCCAACTCCATTTGAAAGAGGTGTAAAGTAAAGTTAAACCTTCAAGTCTTCTGCCCACTATTCAGGCACCAGCAAGGAGAAGACCCTAGATTCAGCTGGGCATGGCAGCTCATGCCTGTAATCTTGGCACTCGGGGAGGCTGAGGCAGGTGGATTTCTGGAGCTCAGGATTTCAAGACCAGACTGAGCAAGAGTGAGACCCCCATCTCAAAAAATAGCTGGGCATTGTGGTGGGCACCTGTAGTCCCAGCTACTTGGGAGGCTGAGGCAAGAGAATCGCTTGAGCCAAAGAGTTTGAGGTTGCTGTGAGTTATGATGCCATGGCACTCTACTGAGGATGGCAAAATGAGACTGTGTCTCCAAAAGAAAAAAGACTCTAGATTCAAGTACAAATGTCCAACACAAAAGTCCAGGTTCTTAACCATTAATAAAGAATCTAAGAACAACATGAAAGACCACAAAAGAACCAAAAACTAAGGACTTTCCAAAGCAAATTATTTCTTTCATCTTTCTTATTTCTTGAGTTATTCACACTCAAGCAGAAATAGGAAACTCCAAGTAAACTTAGAAAAATTACTACAAAAAGAAAAGTACGCAAGAGATGACTTGCCTGGAAGAGCGAACTTCTCGTTGGTTAGTAAGCTCCTTTCCTGTGTGTGCATAGTTAAATGAGGAGGGGTAGAAAAAGAGTAGTAGAAATTGTATTATTTTGGTGTTAGATAAATTTTATCTCTCCAACAATTTTTGAAATAACACTGTTGTATTTTTAACACAACTTTCAACTAAGTGAAAACTTAGTTGCACACTTGTAAGAGGCCTGAAGTTTAAAACTTGTTGGCACTCTAATATGTATAAAGAGAGGAAAAGTTCTCTGTGAAAGAGAATAGGTTAAAAACAATCTGGTTTAGCGATAGTATCGTTTCCCTGCTTAATAGCCCTTAATGGAAAGCAATTTTTCTGCCACTGTGATTTTGCATAACAAATTGCAAAAGTATTTTTAGACGAGACTGTTACTCAATATTCATTTCTGGTAAACTCCTTTTTGCACCACTGGCCTCTTCTGCAGAGCAGTTAAAAGTGAAACAGAAAAGCATAAATAGAATACAACAAATAAGGGATGCCTTTTGCAAATCATCCCTTAGCCAGAGCCTTGAAATACTGGGTTTGAATTTGAATTATTTAGTTTCTAACAAGCATGATTTTCACAATAAAGCAACACATTTTTGCATCATCTTTTGTTCACCATGATGAATTTCTGCCATCTATCCAGAAATGCTTCTTTACCAAAAAGCCTTACTTTGAGGCTGAGGCCTGATTTCCTTCTCTTCTGCCTCCCCTTCCTCCATTTCATCCCCTGGCGGCAACTCCATCTCTCGATTTGTCTTACTTTTCCCTTTAACACACGCTTCAGATGGATGGATTCCTTCTTCACAGGTGGTTTACAATTTCTGTGAGTGCCTGGACCCCAGCCTGTTAGCGTCCTTCCATGACCTGAAGAAAATTTCAAAGTGCAATATTGGCACCACAAAAACGAACGTGTTTGAAATGATGAAGTGACTAAAAATGATAGTGAACACAGACTGAAGTCTGACAGTGAACTCACCGACTCCAAGGACAGAGTCTCTCCCTAGGATATCTGCCCCTGGGGATGATGATCTTGCAGACAGAAGCTGGCCGCTGTTCCTCTCTGTCCGCACCGCACTTCCCTACTGTGCGCCCAGAGATAGAGGAGGGAACTTGGGTAGGGGCTGACACAGCCTTGCATCACTGGCTTTGGGTGTTGAAAGGAGGCTGCTTCAGCTGTTTTCTTTTCTTTTTTTTTTTTTTTTTAATAATTTTATTGAATCATAATTCTGTACATTGGTGCAATCATAGGGCACGATTCATATACATTCAGAAATGTTTTCATCGTACTGTTACAGATAGCCTTCATGGCATTTTCTTGATCACTATA
>CAUYON010006296.1:0-46250 GCA_963573935.1 Arctocebus calabarensis | reverse complement strand
GTGGAGCTTTAATAGGGATTGCATTAAAATTGTTTATAGCTTTGGGTAGTATGGACATTTTAACAATGTTGATTCTTCACAGCCATGAGCATGGTATGTTTCTCCATTTGTTAACATCTTCAGCTATTTCTTTTCTTAGAGTTTCATAGTTGAAAACAAAAGGATTATACAACAGGTTAATAAATCAAAAAGTTGGTTTTTTTTTTTTTTTGGAAAAGGTCAAAGAAATCAGCCTTAGGCTAACCTAACCAGAAAAAAAGAGTAAAATCTCTAATTTCATCAATCAGAAATGGTATAGATGAAATAACAACAGACTCCTCAGAGCTACTTTTTATAAAGAAAGTTCCCTCCAGCTTCTCACTCTATTCTGTAGGCAAATGAAGGATTCATTCTGACTCAGTTCTAATTGGTTAACACTTGCTGAATCTTGATTGGTGGAGGTAGGTCATTGTCTGTTGTTTGATTCAGGTGGTGAAAAAGGAACAAACAATTAGGAAAATCTCAGAGTTTAGGAACTGTGGGGATTTAATGGGAACTGCCAAGTTCAAGTATGATCTTTAATCAGCATATGGGCCACATGGCTCTATTCTGAATTTAGGGCCTCTGAGATACTCAGGATCCATCTAAAAGCTGACTCTTTCAGAGTTCATGGATAATGCAGAACATAGTGGTAATATAAAATCTAATGATATTGTTACTGGAATTTCTTTCTTCATTCAGTAGGAGATTTGAAGAATGAATCCATGGACCACAAATCAGTGGTAAGACAGGATTCTATTAGACAGAAAGGAATACAAAAGGAGTAAAAAGCACCAGAACTTCTGGCAAGAGGAAGACCCAAGTTGGAAGTCGGTTCCTTTGCCTAGGGGCACATAACACATTTTAACCAGGACTTGGTAGCTGAAAAAACACCTTTTCAAAGTTAATGAGTGTATTAAAAAATGAATGAAAGTAGTGTCTCTGATAGGGCAAGGTTATTAGGTGTTTGCAATTTTTGGTTCAGGGAAGGGATTAGGGTGTGTGCTCCCTACTCAAGGTGGAATCTCCCCAAACCTTTCAGGCTGCTTTGTTCATGACCTTGCTAGAGCCCAGAGGGTGTGGCCTAGAAAGGGCAGCTAGTGATGGGGGTCTAATTTCTGACCTCACCTGGGTCTAGAGAATGGAGGGTCCCTGTCCAGCCCTGAGTGGGGAAAACTGTATCGTTATGACTTCCATTTTCCCTGTGGTCTGGGAATCTGGCTTTCCCCTTTCCCTTTTTAAAACAGAGAATAATAATTTTTGAAATGGCAATAAATTGTTGTATTCCTCAAAATATGCTAACATATTTAGTGTATTTAGAAATGAAATTATATATGAATAGTATCTATAATTACTTTTCATATCTAAAAGAATTCATTTGTGCATTTATAAAAATTGAACTAGATAAAAATGAAATAAATAATAATATCATTTTCCTCTTTAGCCCAATGCTTGGCACAAAGTATATCAGCACTATCTGATAAATGACATCAAATAGATTTTGTGGTTTGTTAATTTTTTTTTCTTATTTGACATAATCATTATCTACCTCCTGCCACCTTCATAAAGGAGGCAAAATATTGGCAGGAGGGTTATAATCTGTCTATAAAAGGCTGCTGGACAGTGGATTTAATGAGAAAATCTTCAAGTTCACTGTTGAGGTTAATAAGCCTAAAATATCTTAAAACTAAGTAAAGCACTTTCTGACTTAAGAAGGCATTAAGAAAAAAGTTTGATGGCATTTTGGCTGACCCTAGAAGTAAGTATCAGTTCTTTGGCAAAGAGTGCCATTTGCAGCCCAGATGAGAATAAAGATTTCTTGTCTTCCCTGCATGTATCTTCAGAAAAAAGCTATTCTCACTAATCATCAACTTTGAAATGTCTATATGTCTCCTGGTGGATACTGCAGCTCTTTTTCTTTTTTTCCCTGCTCTTAAAGGAATACATGCTGTATTTCTGATCAGCTGTATCTATTAATAGTAGAGATTTTCCTGTCACATTTTAGATTGTTGATTTCATCCTTAGTGTTTCCAGATAAATGATATAAACACTCTTATTTTCTTTGTTGCCATAAAGGTGTTCATAATTCTTGACCAAATCTCTTGAATTTTTTTCATTTCCAGTAACTACAGTGAGAGTAATTTGCAATTCTAATATCATGCAGTGTATCTGAATTAGAAAAAGAGGAATCATCTAAGAACAAAGCCTTGCCCAGTGGAGTGATTTTAAATGCCTTCAGTTCTGCTAAGTTTTTTGGTCAAAGCTGCAGTGAAATGTTCTCCTTTTCCCCAGTGATGCCTACTGCTGTATCACTGAAGTAAAATAATCTGTAATTGTAAAGATTGCAAGGATGTGCTAATAAATCTGGAGCTCCGGGGCCATGTTTCAGGTTGTCTGTGATTCGTAGAAATGTGGGTCTTTGTTTTCTGCTTTACTCTTGAAGGTGCTCTCTTATGCCTTACTAAAGATTTTGTTATATAAGCAAAACGTTTTAACTGAAAACTTGGACCCAAAATAAGATGCCTACCATTTGCTCCCTTAGTAACACATCTCTATCTTGCTCTAAAATTGTACAGTCACCTTTTTTCACATGCCCTTTCTCCATATTCTATCTTAATATTTTGACCTTCATCTGCCTTTATAATCTGGTAATGACCTCTTTCGGTTCTGTCCCATCAGCAGAAATACTCTATGGCCAAGCAAGGTACATAGATGAATTATGTGGTCTTTTTAGGGAGAATTTAATGGAATTGGGGAGGAAACACCAACATGAGGTTTGTTATTAGTTCTAGCTCTAAGGGGTTGTAGTCACCTTTGCAGAGATGGGACTTTGGTCCTGTGTTGTAGAATGTGCAAATACAGGAACATGAATTTATCTTCTTCTCTTGTCACATGTGACATGGACATTCTTATTTCTGAATTGTCTCTTCCTGGCTCTTCTTATTAGGGCTCTGATTTGACAATTAACTAATAATTAGGAACTGACTTTCATTGCTGTTGTATTAAAGGTATCTTGGAACAAGGAGTCATAGATCTGCATAGACTGGCTTAGCATCCAAGGAATGAAAAAGCATAACATGTATTTTCAAAACTTTTATGTTCTCTGATTCCAAAGCTCTTGATCAGTCCTCAATACTTTAAAAATAGATGCAAATTTTCCGTTCTGGTATTGTGCCCCATTTTTATTTTGAAAAACTGTTAACCTATAGAGAAGTTGGGAGATTATTATACTAAACGGCTGTGTACCCTCCACCAGCCATCAACGTTTTGTCTAAGAATAACTCTGTTATTTGGTACTATTTTTTCACTTCTAAGAAGATCAATTTATTTAATACTTTTATCTAAAATATAATCCATATAAAAATTTACCCTTTATTCTTTAAATATTCTTAATACTAGCCATCATTTTTTCAACCTGGCTTCCAACGAGCCCAGGTAGAAACTGTATGATATTCATATTTGCTCTTTTGCAAAGTCAAGATAATTCCTTTATAACTTTTTAAAATTATTAAAAGTATAATTTTTAAATGGACAAAGTCATGACTCTCAATACACGTATAAAATGAACACATGTCAAATATTTTATTTAATTTGTTAATTTTCAAGGGAAACAGTAAGATGTTAAAAACCAATTCAAAGGAGAATCCAAAGAGCAGTCATGCATAAGGAATCAGAAATGCTTAACTTTCTAGGGCCATACCACCCTGTACGTGCCCAACTCGTCTGATCTTGGAAGCTAAGCAGGGTGATGCCTGGTTAGTACTTGGATTGGAGAAAAGCTTAACTTGATTTGGTAATAGATGCAAACTGGCTTCTTTGTAAGAGAGGAGAGACTCCCTCTCATTTCTAAGAGACAAAACCTATTTGTATCTTTATAAATTCAAATTATTTGCATTAAGTTCAAAGGGATAAAAAGCTCAAACACAGTAAGTAGCATATACCTACAGAATCATATAACATGGCCAATGTGCTAACTGGGCCCAGAATTCCATAAAACACCCAGCAATCTTTTTTTTTTTCTATTTCAAAGCCTTTAACAATTTTTTTCCGACTATCTCCCCCAATTTGTGATCAAAATAATCTCAAAATTATTAATGATAGCAAAAAAGGACTGGTCTCATTGGGTTTGGCCTGCTCCTTTTCACAGGTGTGTCTGGAATGTTAATTTACTTACGGTTCAGACCTCCTTGACTTTGTATATAGAGCTGTACAACACAAGGAACTGTTAAGGCCAGAGAACTTTTGTCTGTAAGTGTTCATGAAGAATTTCAAATTTCATATTTAAAATCCTTCTTATTTACTATTCCATGACTACAAAACTGAGCTAAAGGTTCTCTCTGCCAGACTTCACTCAAGTAATATACATTGGGGTAAATTCCTCCAATCTTGAAGTCCTGAATATGTGTTAAGTTTCCTAATGTGCCAGGTGTCAAGCTGTCTTACCATCTACAGGGTTGGAGCCCTATAAGCCGCTAACATACTAGTTTCCTTAGGAGTGTTCCGTGGACATTTGTGAAGTCAACAATTGTTCCTTAACTGCAGGTGGTAAGATACGATTAAATAAGAGTCATTCTCAAATATGACATTTTAGATTGACCTTGATTAAATGATTCAGTTGTCTAATTATTTTCCAGTAAAAAGGAAGGAGATTTTTACTGATTCTATGCAGACTATCATATTGCCATGGAAAGTAGTGAAAATTCAGTGATCACACCAAATTTCTAGGGTGTTAGTAAAAACAGGTATCATTTTGAAATGTTACATTTAGGTATATAAAAGTAGAGTCTACTAGACTTGTGAACAAAACGGTTATGAAGAAAGAAAGAGCTTTCTCATATAACCGAAAATAGAATTACAGCTACACCTACAATATTGCAAGCAAATAACTAGAATAAAATTTTCTTCACCAATTCATTCAGTCCTAAGTAATTAATTTTTCTGCTGGACCTTGAATTAACAGTCTTATTTCATTAGAAAGAATGCTGGTAATCCTATTGACCTATCTGAGCATTCACAGCTCAGCCAGAAGGTAACTTTTTTAAATTTATTTTTGTTATTAAATCATAAACACATAGATCATGTATACATTAATGCATTTATGGGGTAAAATGTGCTGATTTCATATACAATTAGGAGCATTTACATCACATGGGTTAATATATCCAACATGTACCCTTGCATTATGCACCAAAGGAAGAAAAAAAAATCAGTAATATTACAAAGCCAATTTTAATCACTCACACTTTCATATGAAGAATGGATCACAACTATGGCCCAAGTTGAAGGAGGGATGGGGGGGTCAGCAGGGGAAGAGGGAGGTTAGATCAAAGGAGGGTGAATGGTGGGATCACAGAAGGTAACTTTTGAACTGTCAGCAGTTTAGAGCACCTGGTGCAGTACTTGTCCAAAAACCTCCGAGACTTTTACTTAGGATGCATGTGTTCTTTACTATGGAGCTGATAAATCTCCCTGTAACTCAGGCAGCTGTACCCCTGGAGCATCTGCTCATTAGAAGGAACTGGCTCACAGCCCAGCAGGGTTACCAGTGACTGGGTGTGACAGAGGTGCAAGGTGGGGAAGAAGGCAGTAACAGAATGGAGCAGGCAGAGGAAAGGATTTCTGACATTGAATACATTTGAATGCTCCCAAATGCTTAAAAAGGAAGAGAAATGGAGTGTAAAAGTGGATCATTCTCTCAGACAACTCTGAGAGAATTCAAAGAAAACTAATATTCGCATTATAGGAATTCCTGAAGGGGACGAGGTTGCTTCACAAGGCATAGAGGCTCTTTTTCATGAGATTATGAAGAACTTTCCAGACATGCCAAGAGATTCTGAAATTCAGATAGCAGAGAGTTTCAGAACCCCAGCACAACTCAACCCAAATAAGACATCTCCTAGGTACATTTTAATTAACTTTGCCAAAGTTAATATAAAGGAGAAAATTCTGAAAGCAGACAGATATAAGAAAACCATAACCTACAAGGGGAAGAATATTAGAATAACTGCAGATCTCTCTGCTGAAACCTTTAAGCTGGAAGGAGGTGGTCATAGACTTTTATTCTCCTAAAACAAAATAACTTTCAACCCAGGATCCTGTATCCAGTTAAACTGAGTTTCAATTACGATAGAGAAAATAAATACTTTAATGACATTCACATGTCGAAGAAATTTGCCACAAGTAAACAAGCTCTCCAGGATATTCTCAGAGCTATCCTCCATAATGACCAGCGCAATCCTTCACCACAAAAGTAAACTCAGAAATGTTTGGTCACATTCCAACTTAGTGGAGAAAGGATTAAAAATGTCCACTGGACTTTCAAAAACCTCAATACTCAATATTCTACCAGGCTTATCAATAGTCTCAATTAATTTGAACGGCTTAAATCGTCCTCTAAAGAGGCAGAGGTTGGCTGACTGGATAAAAAAACTCAGGCCAGAGATCTGCTGAATACAAGAATCTCATCTGACCTTAAAAGATAAATATAGATTCAGGGTGAAGGGATGGTCATCTATATTTCAGGTAAATGGTAATCAGAAAAAGTCAAGTGTTGCAAATTTATTCGCAGATGCAATAGGCTTTAAACCAACAAAAGTAAGGAAAGGTAAGGACAGTCATTTCACATTTTTAAGGGTAACGCTCAACAGGATGAGATTTCAATTATTAACATTTATGCACCCAACCACAATGCACCTCAATTTATAAGACAGACTCTAAAAGACATGAGCAACTTGATTTCCTCCGGCACCACAATAGTCAGAGATTTTAACACTCCTTTGGCAGTATTGGATAGATCCTCCAATAAGATATAAGCAAAGAAATTTTAGATTTAAACTTAACCATTCAACATTTGGATTTAACAGATATCTACAGAATATTTCATGCTAACAAAACTGAGTAGACATTCTTCTCATCAGCCCAGAGAATGTACTCCAAAATCGATCACATCTTAGGTCACAATATAACCTCAGCAAATTTTAAAAAATTGAAATTATTCCTTGCATTTTCTCAGAGCATCATGGAATAAAAGTTGAACTCAGTAACAACAGGAATCTGCATACTCATACGAAAACATGGAAGCTAAGTAACCTTATGCTGAATGATAGCTGGATTGTAGATGAGATTAAGAAGGAAATTACCAAATTTTTGGAACAAAACAAAATAATAATGAACACATGAATTATGAGAACCTCTGGGATACTGCAAAGGCAGTCCTAATAGGGAAATTTATAGCACTGCAGGCCTTCCTCAAGAGAATAGAAAGAGAAGAAGTTAATAACATAATGGGACACATCAAGCAACTGGAAAGCAAAGAACATTTCAATCTCAAACCCAGCAGAAGAAAAGAAATAACCAGAATTAGACTAGAATTAAATGAAATTGAAAACAAGAGGATTATACAACAGATCAATAAATCTAAGAGTTGGTTTTTTGAAAAGGTCAATAAAAATAGATAATCCTTTGCCTAATCTAACCAGGAAAAAAAGAGTAAAATCTCTAATTTCCTCAATCAGTAATGATAAGGATGAAATAACTATAGACTCCTCAGAAATTCAAAAAATTCTTAATGAATATTATAAGAAAATTTATTCTCAGAAATATAAAAATCTGAAGGAAAATGACCACCAATACTTGGTAGCACACAACCTTCCAAGTCTTAGCCAGAATCAAGTGGAAATGTTGACTAGGCCTATAACAGGTTCTGAAATAGCATCAACTATATAAAACCTCCCTAAACAGAAAAACCTGGACCAGATGGCTTCACATCAGAATTCTACCAAACCTTCAAAGAGGAACTAGTACCTGTATTACTCAACCTTTTCAAAAATATAGAAAAAGAAGGAATACTACCCAACACATTTTATGAAGCAAACATAACTTTGATCCTCAAACCAGGAAAAGACCAAACAAGAAAAGAAAATTATAGTCCAATATCATGAATGAATATTGGTGCAAAAATATTCAACAAGATCCTAGCAAACATAATCCAGCAACACGTCAAACAAAAGTGGTTTTTATCCCAGGGTCTCAAGGCTGGTTCAATATACGTAAATTTATAAATATAATTTATCACATAAATTAAATCCAAAGACCATATGATTGTCTCAACTGATGCAGAAAAAGCTTTTGAACATATCCAGCATCCTTTCATGATCAGAACACTTAAGAAAATTGGTATAGAAGGGATATCTCTTAAACTGACAGAGGCCATCTATAGGAAACCCATAGCCAATATCATATTGAAAGGAGTTAACTTGAAATCATTTCCACTCAGATCAGGAACCAGGTAAGGTTGCCCATTATCCCCACTGCTTTTTAACATTGTAATGGAAGGCTTAGCCATTGGAATTAGGCAAGAAAAGGTGATCAAGGGTATCCATGTAGGGTCAGAAGAGATCAAACTTTCATTCTGCAGATGATATGATTATATATCTCAAAACACCAGGGCTTCTACTACAAAACTCTTAGAAGTGATCAAGGAATACAGCAGTGTCTCAGGTTACTAAATCAACACTCATAAATTGTAGCCTTTATTTGACTATATATCAATAATAGTGAAGCTGGAAAAACAGTCAAGGACTCTATTCTGTTCATTGTAGTGCCCAGGAAAATGAAGTATTTGGGAGTTTACCTAACAAAGGACATGAAAGAAATCTATAAAGAGAACTATAAAACTCTAAGAAAAGAAATAGCTGAAGATGTTAACAAATGGAAAAACATTCCATGCTCAGGGTTGGGAAGAATCAACATTGTTAAAATGTCCATACTACCCAAAGCTATAAATTTTTTAATGCAATCCCTATTAAAGTTCCACTGTCATACTTTAAAGATCTCAAAAAAATAATACTACATTTTATGTGGAATCACAAAATACCTCAAATAGCTAAGACATTACTCAGAAATGAAAACAGAGCAGGAAGAATCACGCTACCAGACCTGAGACTGTACTATAAATCAATAGTGATCAAAACAGCATGGTACTGGCACAAAAACAGGGAATCTCAGTTACTCATTTGTCTCATGATTTCTAGGAAGTACATTGAGCAATAATTTTTATTGAGGTGAAATTCACATATTACAAAAGTACCCATTTTAGAAATAATAACCCAGGAGCATTGATTGTATTCTCAGGAGTGTGCAACCTCTATCTCTGTCTAGTTTGAAAATATTGTCTTCACCCCAAAGTAAAACCCCAATAAGTAGTTAGCACCAGTTCCCTGCTCTTCCATTCTCTGGCAATGACTAATCTACTTTCTATCTTTATAGATTTGCCTATTATCAGTATTTTTATGGATGCAATCATACAATATTTGTTCTGTTGTATCTATTTTCACTTAACAGAATGTTTGTGAGGTTCGCCCACATTGTTACATGTGTCAGTACTTCATTACTTTATCTGGTCAAATAACATTCTCTTCTATGTCTGTGTCTAGTTTTTCCATTCATCTGTTGATGGACATCCGAAGTATTTCCACCTTCTGAATATCACGAATACTATGGCGATGACTGTATAAAAGGATGTCTTTGAGACCTTGTGTTTACTTCTTTGGCACATATGCATATAACTGGACTTGTTGGATCACATGGTAATTCTTTGTTTAATTGTTTGAGGATCATGAACCCATTCTTTGTGTTTAATCCAAAACAGGTTTCTAAGAATCTGTCTCATGATAATGCCAGAGGCTTACAGGCGGTAAGGTGCTTTCAAAAAAGGACAGATTCTGGTCCTGCCATTAGGGACTTCAGTGATTCTGATTGACTTTCTTAACTACACTCTGAGCCATATGTTAAGAGTGTAATAATAATACCCACCTAACTGGGTTGGTTTTTACAACTGAATAGAATCACATATAAGAAACAATACTCTACCTGCATGTACTTGCACATCGTATGCCTTCAACAGGTGATAGTTGTGCTTATATTTTCCATCTCAAGTCATCCCTTGACCCCTGATCCCAGGTCCATGTGGAACCACTTAACATCTCGATCACTTATGTATTTGCTCACCATTGTAGGGATGAAATATATACTAGGTTACGTATGACTAAATCCTATGGAACAGAACCAAGGACTTTATGTAGCTAAGAAATGTTAAATCTCCTGCCTCATCTAATCTGCATGGTGAGTCATAAGCAGAGTTAACATGAGCAAGTGTGATTTGTCTTTCAAAGCTGTGCTTCTTTTCTCCTAGCAAGCTGTACCTTTAAGCATCATAAATTATTGACTTCCCCCTATCTTCCAAAATACTGATGGCATCATAGTCTGTTCAAACTGCCAAGACAAATGCCATCACTAAGTGGCTTGTAACCAAGGGACATTTATTTGTGAAAGTTCTGGAGGCTGCAAGTCCAAGATCAGGACTTCTAGGAAGTCCACATCTGGGTTTGGTGAGGACTGTCCTCCGAGTGGTGCACCAGTGTCTTCTCCTTGTAGCTTTACATGACAGAAAGCAACTTTTATAATGGCACTAATATTACTCATGAGAGCGTCACCCTTAAGACCTGATCACTGCCCAAAGGCCCCCTCTCCTAATCACTTTGTTTTGGTGTTACAATTTCAGAATTGAATATAGGGGGAAAACATTCAGCCTGTAACAGGGAGCTACCCTAAATGCTATCCTTGTTAAGTCCTTTCTTTAATAATGATATGCAGATTATTCTAAAATTTTTTCTTAATAAGTATTCAGTAACTTTATCAGGTAATTCAATATAAAATAATTTTATTTGGATATTTTTCTGGGACTATTTATCATTATCAAGTGATATTTTAATAGCAACTAAAATTCTAAATACTCATTTCCATTAAGGATGAAATTCTTCTTTGAAAGGAGGGAGAAAAAGTTTAGAGGGGCTTTCTTTTTTATTTATTTATTTATTTTTAGAGACAGAGTCTCACTTTGTCACCCTTGGTAGTATGCCGTCGTGTCACAGCTCACAACAACCTCCAACTCTTGGCTAGGACTACAGGCACACACCACAACGACCACAATGGTTGCAGTTTGGCCGGGGCTGGGTTTGAACCCACCACCCTTGGTATATAGGCCCGGCGCCCTGCTCACTGAGCCACAGGCACCACCCTAGGGGGACTTTCTTTAAAGTCTTGGTTTTATACCTCTTCTAGAGGAGCCCCAGGGTTTGATACTACTTGAATACTTTGCAGCACCTCAGAGCTCATTTACATGTCATATAGGAAGATAGTTATACAGCTACTACCTTGTAGGCTTCTTGGACTTAGAGTGTATTTCCAAGAAGCCTCCTATGTTTTTGTTTTATTTATTTTACTTAAATGATTTATTTATTTGAGACAAAGTCTTACTTTATCACTCTTGGTAGAGAGCCATGGTGCCAGCAACCTCAAAGTCCGTGGCTCAAGTGATTCTCTTTCCTCAGCTTCCTACGGGCACCCACCATACCACCTGGCTATTTAGAGATGAGGTGTTGCTCTTGGTCAAGCTGGTCAAGCTGATCACTGAATTGTATATACCTCAAATCTGAAAATAGCTAAAATTTGGATATGTGGAACATGGTGGGAAGCCTTGGTAGAAGTCACAGGCCCCAGGAATGTGTGGAAAAGGAAGAGGGGTTAGTGTCTTAAGAACTCAACTGCTAGAGCCCCCGGAGCACACACTTCCCTATACATTCATGCTGAAATACTTACTCACTTCTTCACCTTTACAAAGTGCTCTCAGTCTGGAGAGCCAGTGTGAGCCAAGCCAGAGAGGGTCCTGACCTCCTGGCAGATAAGTCAGGTGAGACAGAGAGCCGTCAATCCAACAAGCACCGAGGATAGGTGAAATTGGAAGAGTGAGACCAGCTGCAAAGGGACCTATGGGCAGCTACAAGGACGTGAACTAGGGACATCTGGCCAGGCATCCTGTAAGCATGAGTCTCTCCTGGGATTACCTAACTGGCAAACTATAGTGTAGTCCCCATCCAGGACCTTCCCACAGACCACAAGGGAAGAAAAGGCAGCTCCTTTTCATCTTCAGTGTTAACTGCACTTGTTTACCCGGGATAGACCCTCTGTAGCTTTCACATAGTGTTTAATTTTGAGAAGTTCCTAAAATACATTATAGAGCTGAGTTCAGCTTTCACTGTACCATGCAAAAGCTAGCTGAGGGGTTTGGACAACATTGTCTGACCTCTCCCAGTCCTGGTTTTCTAAATCTTAACTTGGAGATAATAAATACAACCTTAAATGAGTATTCTGAGGAGAAACTGAAAGATGTAAAGTGTTGAGCGCAGCATCTAGCACACAGTAAGTAGCTGTCATGTTTCATCATCATCAACATCATATCATCAACTAGCCAAAGAGGAAAGATACCTTGTCTGTTTATTTTTTTCCAGTTGAGTCCCATAAGAATAATTTATAATTATGAGGGGGATTTACATCCAAAGACAGTTGAAGTTTGTAACTTAATTCATATTTTAATGCATTTAGTTATAAGTCCATGTAACTTAGACTATTAATGAAATATAAAATGAATCTTCCTTTAGTTACCACCTCGTTTGTTTGCATAGGTAGGATTTTCTAAAGAGACTTTTCAAGAATATTTCTCTAAAGACAGTTTCTCAAAGAAATCCTATTTTTATGCAAATCAAAAAAGTATAACTGCATATTAGCTGAGTATATGAATTATTAAGTATTTAAATTTTTCCATATAAAACTTTATACATTTTTACTACATAAATAATCTTTATATAAAGAAAAGTTGGGGGAAATTTTTTGTTTGAAAACCTGGAAAGTTTTCATTTTAATCGTTCACTAGAGGCTTGACACGTTTCCCCAGATTTCTCTGGAAAAAATAACAACAATAATATTTCTTCCTTCTGGGTTTTGACCTTTGACCTGACAGCGGTGGCCAGTGGGTGCCCTGAGTGTGCCGACCTGTCCCGCCTGGCTTGGCTCCCCCAGTAGCGTTCCCTCCTCCTCTTTCACTCACACGGCACTGCCACAGTTTACAGTTTCACCGAAATAGATTTTCTCATCTTCTGCCTGTTAACTGTGTTTAAAAAGCAAATCTAACATTGAATTTAATGCTGAGGAGATGGTGAGAAACTGCTCTGAAGAATTAATTCCCTCATGTTTTTTTAACAGCTTGAAAATCAGCATGCTTAGAATTTCACACTACATGCAGACACCTTTCCATGGGTGTGAGGGTGTTTCTAAGCCCCTGAAGAAGGAATTACCTATTCTGTGCTTAGCCTTTCTGGATTTTGCCCTCAAATCAATTGTCAGCCTAGGTTGGGACAATTATTTTGACCATCAGACCTTGAAATTCATTCATAGACTCAAAAACTATTTACTAAAACCTTACTATGTATCAGGCATTTTGTTAAGTACTTTGATTTCAGAGTTGATCAGGTCAAATTTAGTCACCGTCGCAAAGACTTTAAACACAATTAGGAGGAAACAAACAGTTAGAAATACTTGCACTGGACATGGTAGGTGATTTTAGTACAAGACGTAGCTAAACAGCTGGGCCACTGCATTCATATCTGAGGATCAGTGAGGCCTTGCTGGAGGAGCAGGTGGAATTGGAGCTGAGATTTGGAAAAGGAATGGGTGGTGATGGTGGTAACGGCAGCAGAAGTAGATACTCTTTAGCTCTTGATCTAAATAATCCCATGGGACAGTTTCTTTTCCAATCTTTTATAAATGAAGAATGTGAGCCACAGAGTTGTTAACTGTCCCAGGTTCCCACAGCTATTATGTGACAGAACCCATATTCAAATCCAGACACAGACTTGATCACAAGTGCAGCTGAGGGAAGAACAGAGTTGGAAAAAGCATTTGAAAGTAAGGAAGCTGCAGGGACCATGGAATGGAGGACAGCAAGAGAGGTCGGAATCGTCAGGAGCTGGCAGTTCAGAGCTCTGAGGGCCATGTGCATGGGGCCTGGGGTGAACAGGGAAAAGTGGAGCCAGAGGACAAGCTGGGCCAGATGGCGAATGGCCTTCAGAGTTATAATAATAATTTGCACCAACTGAATTTAATCATCCTGCTGCATTTATGTGAGTGTCCTTTTCCTTAGGAGGTACTGAATTTTTGGGGGGGAGGTACAGGGTCACAATGTCTGCAACTTGTTCCCAAGTAGCTCAGAAAATAAATAGCAACAGGAAAAAATGTTATATGTGTATACATAGTAATAAGTGTATTTATAATAGGTTTATTTTATATATACAAGGGTATCAAAAATGTATACAAAATTTAAGAAAGGCAAAAAAGGTATTGCCATTGTAATAGTCATGTTTGACTTCTGCAATTACAAGAATACAAGATAGCAACATACAAGTTAACAAACATTATTGTTATACATTGTGTATTATAATTTAATTTTTTTAAATTTAATTTACTTTAATGTTTTTGATTGTTGGGGATTCATCGCAGGTACAGAGAACCAGGTTACACTGATGGCATTTGTTAGGTAAAGCCCCTCTTATAATTGTGCCCTGCGTCCAAGAGATGTGTCACACATGACCTCTTCCTCTCCTCCCTCCTTCCCTCTCTCTGCTCTCCCAGTCCCCCAACATGTACTAGGTCATCAATTGCCCTCATATCAGAACTGGGTACATTGGATTCTTGCTTCTCTAGTCTTGTTACACTTTATTAAGAAGAATGTGTTTCGGCTCCATCCAGTTAATACAAAAGATGTAAGTCTCCGCCTTTTCTAGTGGCTGAATAGTATTCCGTGGTATCCATAGCCTACAGCTTGTTAATCCATTCCTGAGTTGGTGGACATTCAGGTTGTTTCCACAGTTTGGCAATTACAAATTGAGCTGCAATAAATAAATGTCCTTATGATAAAATGATTTTTTTTTTCTTCTGAGTAGATGCCCAGTAAAAGGATTGCAGGTCAAACAGGATGTCTAGTTTGAGCTCTTTGAGGATTCTCCATACTTCCTTCCAAAAACATTGTATTAGCTTGCAGTCCCACCAACAGTGTAAACGTGTTCCCCTCTCTCCACATCTATGCCAGGAGTATTGCAATTTTAATACCATTTTTTCCTGTTTTAAAATATACCTACATTTTTTGGCACCCTCTATGTATACGTGTATACAGAGAGAAAGAGAGAGACAAATAAGACAAAATTGGACAAAATTATGTACAGTGGGACCTCCCTAGTTGACCACCTCCCTGTACTGACCATCTCCTGAAGGTGATCTGATTTCCATAGACTGGATATGCACCACATGTATCAGCACCAGGCCTAGTTCCTTATGGTGACCAGTTTGTTACAGTCCCTTGGGTGGTCAGCTTACAGATGTTCTACTGTATGTATATTGTATACAAAGGTTTGATAATCAAGTTTGCACACACATCCTTGAAAAAGTGCTACATACCTCATTGCTGAATATCACTCCCTTTGGGAAGCTATGTGCTGATACCAGCCACCCATCAAAGCAGTTTTGGAGATTGTCAGAGCTGTCATCTTACAAGCTGACAATTAAGTTCGCGAACTTGCTACCATGTGCTTATTATGTTGGCAGAACTGTACAAATAACTCAGTCAGGTTCCATAACCTTGGTGTGTCAGTATCTCACGTCTGTGTTTGTGTCAACATGTGACAAAATCTTGCTGTGTGGAATTCATTGTTGTTCCATGTTTCTGTCTGCCATGCTACAACTCTGAAGGCATTTTGGAAAATGAGTTCCAAAACTGCTTAAAGGGTGGACGAGGAGCTGACATTGGTGCGCAGATTCCCAAGGGAGTACATCAAAGGTGACTGTACTAATATTCAATGAGTAGGCATGTAGCACTTCTCCTAGGGTGAGTTCATGAACTTGATGATCAGATCTCCTGTATAAAGAAAGAGACAAAGAAAGACAAAATCGGGCACATTTGTAACAGGTGGTTAGCAGAGGTAAGGACAGTTCATCTCACTTTTTTAAAATAAGTTACCTATAAGTTTTGTGATTTTGTCTAAATAAAAATAACAACAAATAGAAGGGAAATGTACTTTACATAAAGCGGGATGGGGAGCCCTGCAGTGGAAGATCCTTAGCCGAGGAGTAACCTGATGAAATATGTGTGTCCAGACACAGGGAGTGACTGGTCAGATCAGCAACACAGAGGACCATTGGGAAGCTGCCCAGCTGGCCCAAGCAGGACTCATGCTGACCTAGAGGGTGGCTGCAGCCACTCAGGAAAAGACTGGGGGCTCCAGCCTGACATCCATGGATGGCCACAATAGGAAATGGTGTCAGGCCAACTGAGAACTCGTGGTTCCATTTAAACTGCAGTTGGGAAATGTAATTAAAGTTGCATAAGAACATACATTTTTTATTACAGTTAATTGAGTCTTGTTTACTATAAAATCCAAGGAATGTAAAAATTAAAACCAAACTCCAACCTCTCCAAAATTTCTGCTTTATGTTTTAGGCTTATTTAGGCTTATTTTTTATGTTTTCGGCTTTTAAAGCCTAAAACATCTTTATTCTTATGCTCGTTGTGATCATTTCCTATATTTCTACAATTAAGATCTCATTATAGGTTACTCTGTATCTTATCATGATCAAGGCAAATGTAGAGCTTTTTAATATTAATTTATAATACTGACGTGTTACTCTGTTTAATTTAGTGACCACTTCATGTGCCTAAATCATCTCCATAAGTAATTTATGAAATTCTAGGTTCTGGACCTAGAGAATTATCCAAATTTATAAACACATGGGTATACATGTCTGTGTGTATATGGTTTGTGTGCCTGTGCATGTATGTGTATATATGTGTGTATACACATATGCACACACATATTTCTCCTTGTCTAATATGATAAAAAGAGAAGTAAACCAATGTTTATTTGCATGCCATGTGAGAAATTATAGGCATCTGTTTTGCATATGAGAAAAAACATCTAAATTAGACTGGGGATACTGTGGTTTGAAGGGGGGGGCACATCAAGCGATTAGAAAATCTTGTTCAAAGCCATATGCTTAATGTGAATTGTAAGGACAAGCAAGAACGAGATAGAAAAAGAAAGAGAAGTAGAACTTTCCATAGAAGTTTGACACCATGCCAAATTCATCTTATGCTCTTGACAACAGAGGAGTTTATTAGAGTCTCTTTTGTTTGAATCCTGTGTGGCAATAAAATATTAATAATGGATTACTTGCTTTATTGTATGTAACTGGTAATTTTCTGGGCCTTTTAAGCATGAATCAGAATTAGATGGAGGATTCTCAGTTGTTCATGAGAAATCGAATCAATGTTTCTTAGATTTAACCAATTGAGGCTGACATCTGCCTCGCAGCATCCCGGGGATGAAGTGTTATTACAAAAAAATCCAAGAGTTAAAAAAATGTAAAAAAGGTTTATAAAGTAAAAAAATTATAGTAAACTAAGGTTAATTTATCATTGAAGAACGAGTTTAAATAAATTTACTGTGGCCTCAGCGTACGGTATCTGCACAGTGCACCACAGACCCAGCAAAGTCTAGGCCTTCTTGTTCACGCACCGTCACTCACTGACTCAGCTTCTGGTTCTGCAAGCCCCGCACCTGGTGAGTGCTCTGTATAAATGTACCTTTTTAAAAAAAATCTTTTATGCAATATTTGTACTGTACCTTTTCTGTGTTTAGCTAGGCTTAGATACAAAAAGACTTCCTGTTGCATTACAGTTGCCAACAGTATTTAGGACAGTGACACTGTCCACAGGTGTATAGCGGTAGGCTGTGCCGTCCAGCCCAGGTGTGTGGCAGCCTGTGCACTGGGCTCGTGTAAGGGCTCTCTGTGATGCTGGCACAGTGAGAAGGCACCTGCCCATGTACCGCTCAGAACATCTCTGCCACTAAATGACATAGAACTGTAATGGGAAACCTATGCCTACTACCCTTGCTAAGGAGGACAAGGGCTGGACTTCTGGACCTTGCCTGCACAGCTGTTGAAGTGCTATCTGATGTAGTTCTTTAATTACATTATCTGGCTCACTTAAAACTGCCTGGGACTTTTCACCATGAGCACTTGCTCAGGGGAATGGCTTAATCCTTCCGGACTAAGGGTCCAGCCACTTCTTTAATTATAACCTGTACATAGCAGAGCCCTTACTAAGAGACTTCTCAGTGGTTTGAGAACAGGAAACTAATAATGTGGCCACATGACAGGAATAGCTGAAACCTTTCATTATCTGGAGTGGTGATTTTCAACCGATGTACCCTGGCACGCTGGTGTGCCTTGAAGATTCTTAAAGATCATTAATTAAATTATTTTTGAAAGGCCTTCAAAGCACAGTACATATATTTGTTTCTTCACTTTTTTTTATCATAATTTAGGTGTGCTGCAGAAGTTTAAACATAAGCTCAAGCGTGCCGTGAGATTAAAAAGTTAGAAAAACTCTGAGCTAGAGCTAGCTGTGTTTTTAGTTTCTAGAAAGTCTCAGGATGCCCTTCTATATTTCAGGAGAAAGACAAAGCTATTAGTATAGAACTATGACATATATATTTATTTATTTTTAAAGTAAACTTGTCACGATTTATAAAAATATACAAGATCTCATGAATCATAAGTTTGTAGCTTTATGACTTCTGATAGTTTCATGGGGGTATAATTTACACATCATGCAAATGGACAGTTTAAGTATACAGTTTGATCATTTCTCATAAACATACGCAATTCTGCAACCATTACAACGATCCAGTTTTAGAACACTTGTAAACACACCCTGAAACACTTCTTCATGCATATGGGAGCCAGCCTGTCTTTCTCTTTAGCCCCTGGCATCCACTGCTGTACTATTCTCTGCTTACACAGTATTCCCTTTTCTGTATAAATGTCATATAAATGGACGCAGACACTATGTAATCTTTACTCTGGTGTAATTTTAAGAGTTTTTTTCCAAGGCTGTTGTGTATAAAACTCCTCCTAATGAGGAAAATTACTTTGTGTGGCTACGACACGCTTTGTTTATCCATCTAGCAGTGGGTGGATGTTTGTGCTGCTCTTGTGTTTTTGTATTGTTTTCATGAGTTGTCTGTGAACAATGCATGTGAGTTTTTGTAAGTCTCTGTGCTTTCATTTCTCCCAGTTGGACATCTAGGAAAGAAATTGCTGAGTCCCATGGCGGTAAGGGTTTTATGGTAGCATGTTTTTAACCTTTTGAGAAAAGGACAGAATGTTTTCAAGTGGGTATGACATTTTGCATCCCCACAGCAAAGAGGGGAAGTGGTTCCTGGTTCTCCCACATCCTCCCAATACTAGACCATCTTTTTCATCTTAGCTGTTCTGTAGCTACATATATGAGGGTGTAGTGATATCTTGTGGTTTTAATTTGTGTTTCTCTTAATTGCTAGTTATATTAAGCATCTTTTTCATGTGCTTATTAATCCAATTGCATATCTTATTAAGTGAAATATCTAGTCAAAACTTTTGCCTAATTACAACATTTGATTAGTGATGCCATGCACTGGAATGTTTTTGTGTACATAGAAGTTGAGTTGTCCTTCCTTAGAGGAAAAAGAACTCACCTCTACAGAGCTCATAAAGCATTCTGTGTATACAAAGATAACATACCGTGATGATGTAACCTGAGAGATATTTGCATAAAATGCAATATTTTGCATGGAAAATGAAATTTGAAAATCTAATTTCTAGAATCAAAATCATTATTTTGCTCTCATTTGGCTCTCTGTTTTATTAGATATACTTTTTGATGATTCACGGTTGAAAAAAGCATAAAAGCCAGCAGTCCCATGAGAAGTTGAGCTGAATCTCCTCTACAACTTTTCCATGATTAAGTACTTAGTGTTAATTATGATTAAAACAGTAAGTCTTTAACAAAGCATAAGTAACATAGATTAATCAGCTGTGTTCCAGGCAGACGCTTCCTGGGTTCCCCAGGGTTTTCCTGAGCAAAATGTAGTAATGACAATGTTTTGCACAATACTATTGTTTCCATGGTAAATGTGTGAATTGATTACCCCTGAGCCGAGGTCATGATGTACTGTTGTTTGATTTTATTCCTTATTATGTTAGGAATTCTACACAGCAAGGAGCTGGTGTCTACCACGGGGTCACCTTGGGACTTCTAATATAGAAATCAAAACAAATTCTCTATTGCCATAAATTACAAACAGAACAACAGCAGCCTGCTTCCACACTTATAAATATGTATGTCCTCCCCACCAATGAAATTATAGTGAAGGATAGATCAAAGTGAATTAGCACCTGTCAAGGAAATTTGATAGGTCATTCTGTGCTATAATTTTATTCCCCTTTCCTCTGAGTGGTACATAATCGCCAAAGACTGTATCCAGCTCTCCTTCACCCATTGTGGTTAACAACAGTTCGAATGCAGAAATGAATCACTTGGTATGTTATTTCCCTGCAGCAGGAGGCAATTGAAAAACTAAATTTTTACAATCAAAATGAGTTTTGATTGTATTTGGATTCTGAATATTGCTTATTATTTGTGGCTACTAAAGTATTATGCTGTTGCGTACCTAAATGTAAAAATTTGTTTTCTGTAGAGCTCTTAGGTTTTTATAACAAGCTTCCAAAGCCAAAAGTCTATAGATCTATTTACTTGGGTATATAAGTCTCCCGGCCTTGTTAACCATAAGAATTTTACCATCATCATAACCTCGCAATTCTAATTGGAAGCAATGCTAAGAAACCATCAAATATCATGTCATTACTACTACAGATATTAATGCCAAGTTGTGTTTAAAATGTTATAGATTTTTTTAAAAACTCTAAAATAAGTGGCAGAAATTTGAAGCAAAAAGGAAAAAATAAAGACCAACATGGTCTATGTTTCTGAAATGGGTGAATTCAGTAACAAAGAGTAAGGAGAGGAACCATGAGGAAGAAGAGGAAAGTCCAATAATTTTTAAATTAAAATGAAGGAATTAAAGAGAGAAGAGAAAATATCAGGGAAGAGAGAATAAATAAATAAAGGGCCAGTTTTAGACTAAAGAATAAATATTTGCAGAACCCAGATGACTGAAAAAGCCTCCGTGGCTTTTCCTTACTTCCTCTAGATCAGTGTTTCTCAACCTTCCTAAAGCCGCAATGTATTTTCATTGTTAAAAAGGGATTGCGACCCACAGGTTGAGAACACTGCTCTAACTGCTCTGATTCTATGCTCACATCTCCATCAATGGCATCTTCCGAAATTCAGATGTGATCATATCAGTCACTTATGGGAATATTTTTCATTTTCATGTCTCTAAATTTTTATTTACTTGTTTGTTCTTAATTTGGCTTATGATACTCATCTATTGGCAATATACACTATGTGCTAATAGAATGATATGGAAATTCAAAATGTTTTCCACTGTCTTCGTTCAGTTATGTGTGAGATTTTCTACATCATGAAGGATCCCGTCTTCTTGATCTTCTCTTGAGAATTATCTCAATCATTTATTTCCCTATAATCTTTGCAGTGTACCCTTTGGCTCCATAGAGCCTTAAAGACCAAAATAGACTTTAATTCTTTTTCTTACAAAATTCCTAAATCTTTATAACCAAATGTTAGTGTTATTAATATCTTTTGTGCTATTTGTCTGTTTAGGGTTTCACTTGGGTCTTATATTTTTTCTTTTCTTTTGTCTTTCTGACCAGGGGTAATACTTTTTCCCCAATAAATTCATAGCTGTTCATTGTACCCCTTGATTGCACTATTGTACACGGCTATGATTTAATAATAAAGACAATAAAATAAAAAAAATTCATAGCTGTTTTCTTCACTAGTTGATATAGTTGGAAATAAACTTTATTTATGGTTGCTTAGGCATAACTAAGGCCTCTAATCAGCCATGATCATCCTTTCAATTTTCACTGAGAATTTTTGCTCATACATTGTTCTATTTGATGAGATCTCTCTCTCTCTCTCTCTCTCCCCCCCCCTTGCCCCGCCTCCCCCGGGGTATTTATGTTTTGAATTGAAATACTATGTCTATTTGGACATATTTAATTATTTGTTTGCATATTCCAGAATGTTTTCCATATGAGATGCTAAATGAGGCCATCATGGCAATCATACAAGTTTGCCTGGGCAATGGTCTGCTAAGACCACAAACTGATCGGCAGCCCTGTTTGGTACACAGCATAGTATAGTTAATGAAAATGCTCCAGTTCCACAAGATTTTCAAGATCTGCTTTTGTCACTCACATATAATAGAGATCAAGCACAATTCTCACATTTCCAAGAGAGGACACAAAAGAGGTTAAGAAACCTAACACTTTGACTTAACGCCTGGCAATCTCTTTATAAGAAAACTAAAAATCGACTTTGGTTTTTAGTCCCTTGAAAATGTACCAGAATCAGCTTATCGAAGTGAGACCTAAGAAAGTGTGATTCTATTCCAACATTAAATAATAATAGGATGTTCTTCCACCAAACACCTTTCAGGTTCAGGAAAGTTTGTCTGTCTATAAAGTTCAAAAGAACATTTTAAGGTAGCATGATTCTCAGTCCTATATGGTCCATCTTTTCCCATCTAAATTCAGATCCTGGGCTGTCTAAGAAGGCCAAGAGTTCCTTACCCACTTCTTAGATACCACAATGCCCCTTAGGCAGGTTTTTGCTGTGAGAAAAAAGGGAGGGAAACAGAGGAGGGAAAACATCCCCGCTCCTGCTTACTATGGAAGCCCGTGGCCAGTTATAGCCGTGAACAAGAGTATCACTAGCCAGTTTGAGGAATTCGCTTTCCTTATTCTCTCAGAAAACCCCACTGTTCTTCTAAAACCTCCTGAAGCTTCTCTGGCATACCTGCCTAAGAAAAGGGAAGGAAGATATTTGCATAGTGTTGCCCAACACAACACTATGTCCATGTGTGAGTCCAACACACAGATTAAGATGACACAGCCAGCGCGCTTGTCTTCTATACCCCAGGGAATGGCAAAGCTCTCGACAAAAAGGACTTTGAAGTACTTCATTACTTTTTCTTTTTAATAAAAGTTCCACACTTCACTTTAAAAAGGACACAGCAGATGGGTGTACCACTTTAACTCCACACCATGTTGCCAACCTTTGGTATTCCCAACCCTCAGAGGTAATCACCATTAATAGCTTCTGGTGTGTACTTAGAAATCTGTTTCATAAGTGTATATGCCCACAGTGTGTAATACGTGTGTGCCTATATTTTTTCATAAAAGGTCACAAATATAATCCTACAGCACATTCTATTCTGCACTTGCCTTTTGACACTTCACCACCATCTAGAGATCCTGTTAGATCAGCATGCACAATTCTACCTTGTTCTTATCAATACTTGCATAGTATTACTCTGTATACCAGATGCAGTCAATATGTTGAATTTTCCAAAATTTAAGATATTATAAATATTGTTCGATGAGCATTTTTTTTCACATCTTAGTCTGCTTGGAATGCCATAACAAAATACCACAGACTGAGTGGGGTGAGCCTCAGAAGTTTATTTTTCACAATTCTGGAGGCTGGGCAGTCCAAGATCAAGGTGCCGGCAGATTGGAATCCTGGGGAGTGCTCTCTTCCTGGCTTGCTGACGGCTGCCTTCTCACTATGTTCCCACATGACACAGAGTTAGCTTTGGTCTCTCTTTCTCTTCACCTAAGGACACTAATCCCATCAAGGCAGCTTTACCCTCAAGGCCTCATCTAAACCTAACCACCTCCCATAGGCTCTACCTCCAAATACCATCACATTGGCGGTTATGGCTTCAATATACCAATTTGGGGGGGACGACCCGCCTTCTATTTAACAGTTTACATGTTCTTGCATCCTTGAGTATCTCTTCTTTATAAGTTATATTGTTGGAAATTACATTGCTGAATCAAATAATATATAGATTATATATTTTTTGCAAACGATTAAATGCTGTCAACAAGTAGTTCATGAGTGGTTCATCTCCATTCTGTTAATTACTAATATTTTAAATTTTTTATTTATTGCTAAAACATAAAATATTTTCTAATCCTCTAAGCAAATAATATAATTTAATTCTATTTTCCCAATAGATTGAGTGAACTTGAGGATATTTCAAATGATTGTTGAAGACCTATATTTTTATTCTTTGAATTACTTTTTAAATCCTTGTGTCTCTTTTTGTATTGAGTTGTCTTTTTTCTTTATTGATTTGTAAGATCTTTTGATATATTCAAGAAATCAGTCTCTTGACATATGTATTGCTTATACTGTTTCTAATTTGTTGATTTTCTTTTAAGTTTGATTTGGGGTTTCTAATTATCTATTGCTGCATAACAAATCATTCAATGTCTTTTTAAAAAGATATTTTATTACTTTCCAAAATTCTGAGGGTCTTAAATTTGAACAGGGCACAGTGGGGACAACATGCCTCTCTTCCTGCATGAAGCCTGTTGGGGATATGTTGTCTCTGCTGGCTTCTGCAGTCCAGATGGCTGGCACTCAGTTAGGAAGCCAGGAGGGCTGCTGGCTGTTGGGAGTAGCTTTCCTGGGGTTGTCATCTTCGGACCTTGTGGTTCTTGAGTAGGCTCAGTTCTTTGATTCTTCTTCAGGTAGTGTATAGGCCTCTGTTTCCCCTCCTGGACCTTCCACGTGAACTCTCAGTGTGCTAAGTCCTTCACAGTAGCTGTTTTTCTTAGTTCAGATATTTCCAAGCCAGCAGGAGCTTTCAGAACTCCTGAGTTGTACATAAGAAGAGTCTATTACATTCTCTTGAAATAAGGCAACTCATAGGCTCGACTTAGATTTAAGGGAAGGGTCTATACAAAGGCACACATTCTGCAAAGCCACCACCTGTACAGCAGACTATCAAAAGGTTATTTCTGCTTCTTGTTGTGTTGCCATAGAAATATTTAAAAAATTTTCTTGGTAGTCAGCTATTTTTATCTACTTTAAGATTTCTTGTTTTAATGCCAGCTCAGAAAAGACTTCACTACTCCAAAATTATAAAATTTGTTATTTGCTGTTTCTTATACTTTCGATCCTTTGATTTTCAAATTTAAATTTTAGTTTTATTTGGATTTACCTTATTTTTAAGGAATACAATGGAAATCTAAATCAAACTTTTTTAAAAGTCTGTTCCAACACTGTCTGGAATGTCAATAACCCATTAATCCTCACTGATTTGAAGTGCCATCTTTATTATAGAGTAAATTCCCATAATGATTGGTATTTATTTACATATCCACACTTGCTAGTCTTCAACTTCCTTATAGCATCAATAACACCAAACTCTGTTGACTTGCAGATTTTTCAGTGTTTTCAGGTACGTGGAAAACAGAGCGACATTATCCAGGGTTGGGTGACATGACATGGGTAGAGCAATTCAGAAAGAGAAACGGCCTGGAAAACATAACCACAGTTTTTTGTGTGGGATGCAGGAAAATTTGAGCCTTTTTGAAAAGAAGTCAAATTAATAGTGACCCCAGGAGGCTGGATGACTAGGATCAACTCAGTTAAATCTAGTGGGCTCAGGAGTAAATGATTCCATCAGATGATCTCCAAAGGGCAGCAGCTGTGAGGGGTCAAACTGCACACAGCTGTGGGTATGTGGGTAACCACTTCTCTTTGGGCACTTTTCCCAGAATGGGAAAGCCAGTAGGGCCCATGTGTTGGAATCTTCTCTATAGTTTCTCATATCTGCTCTCTTACATTTTTTTTTTTTTGGTTTTTTTGAAAATGCGGCAAATCAAAATACACATTCTGCTAAGTGAAGGAATGTCTATTTTATATTTAAGTACAAGCATACCTTGGAGATATTGTCAGTTCAGTTTCTGATCACCATAATAAAGCAAATATCAGAATAAAGTGAGCCTCACAAATATTTTTGTTACCCAGTGCTTATAAAAATTATGTTGACACCCTACTACACTTTATTAAGTGTGCAATAAATTGTCTTAAAAATGCACATGACCTAATTAAAAATATTTTATTGTTAATAAAACCATGCTAATATTATTCTGAGCATATTATTCAATTCATTGCTTAATTACTGTTTTCCTATGAATGATTATACTGTATTTAATATGTTAGCATAGCAGTATTCCCAGATAGTTTTTTGTTTGCTGGGAGGTTGGGCTTTGGGGGGGCAGAGTTAATACTTTGCATGAAATATTTTATCTTGTAACAGTGAAATTGCTTTCTCTTTTGTCTTGTGATTTTTTTTTTTGAGGTGAATTTTTTTTGTGTGAGTAGTACTATTATACCTATCTTGAGTGTCTTGCTTGTACTGTATCACTTCATACCTTTGTTTAATTCTTAATAAACTGTTCACTTGTTAAAAAAAAAAATAAATAAATAATAAAACCATGCTAATATTATTCTGAGCTTACAGCAAGTCACAGTCTTTTTGCTGGTGGGGGGTCTTGTCTGCATGTTGATTGCTGATGCCTGGCCTGGGTGGTGGTTCTCAAGGCTGAGGGGCTATGGCAATTTCGTAAAATAAGACAATGATATTTGGCTCTTCCTTGCACAAGAGTCCTTTGTAGCATGTGAAGCTCTTTGACAGCATCTTAGCTACAGTAGAACTTCTTGCAATTTTTTGAAAAAATTGGTGTCAATCTTCGCAAAACGTCTCAAAGCCACTGCTTTATCAACTAAGTTTGTGTCAAATTCTAAATCATTTGTTGTCATTTCATCAGTGTTCACAACATCTTCACCAGGTTTATATTCCATCATAAAAAAGCCACTTTCTTTGCTCATCCAAAAGAAGCAACTCCTTATCCCTTATTATGAGATTGCAGCAAATTAGTCACATCTCCAGGCTCCATTTTTATTTCTCTTGCTAGTCCCATCACATGTGTGGCTGCTTCCTCCCCTCACATCTTGAACCTCCTAGAGTCATCCATGAGAGTTGAAATCCCTTTTTCCAAACTCCAATTAATGTTGTATTTTCACCACCTCTCACAAATCATTGTTCTAAATGGCATCCAGATTGGTTAATCTTTACAAGAAGCTTTATAAGGCTGGCACTGTGGCTCCTGCATGTAATTCCAGCACTCTGGGAGGCTGAGGCGGGGGAACTGCTTGAGCTCAGGAGTTTGAGACCAGCCTGAGCAAGAGTAAGACCCTGTCTCTACTAAAGGTAGAAAAACTGGCTGGATGTGGTGGCCAATGCTTATAGTCTCAGCTACTCAGGAGACTAAAGCAAGAGGAGCTTCAGTCCTCTTGAGCCCAGGATTGGTTTGACTGAGGTTGCTATGAATTATGATGATGCCACAGCACTCTACCCAGGGTGACAGAGTTAGACTGTTCTAACTCTAACTCTTTTTTTCTGTGTCTCAGAAAAAAAAATTTTAAGTTAATTTTTCCCAAATCCCTCACAATGATTACTGTATTGGCAGCTATAGCCTTACAAAATGTATTTCTCAAATAATAAGACTTGAAAATTAAAATTCCATCCTGATCCTTTGGCCACAGAATGGATGCTGGGTTAGCAGGCATGAAAATAACATTCATCTCCTTGTACATCTTTATCAGAGCTCTTGGGTGACCAGGTATGTTGTCAACGTGCAATAATATTTTGAAAGGAATCTTTTTTTTCTGTGCAGCAGGTCTCAAAAGTAGACTTAAAATACTGAGTAAGCCATGCCAAAGCAGATGTGCCATCATCCAGGCTTTGTTGTTTCATTTATACAGCACAGAAAGTGTTACTTTAGAACTTCTTAAGGGCCCTAGGATTCCTAGAATGATAAATGAGCATTGGCTCCAACTTAAAGCCATTAGCTACATTAACAACAACATCAGCCTGTCCTTTGAAGCTTTCATGCCAGGCATTGACTTCTCCTTTCTAGCTATGAAAGTTCTAGAAGACATCTTCCAGTAGAAGGCTATTTCTGGTACATAGAAATCTATTGTATAGTGAGGACACTTTCATCACCGATCATAGTTAGTTATCATGGATAACTTGCAACTTTTACATTGGCACTTACTGCCTCACCTTGTACTTTTATGTTATAGAGATACCTTCTTTCCTTAAACCTGATAAACCACCCTCTGCTACTTTCATGCTTTTTTTCTGTAGCTTCCTCACCTCAACTATCTCAGCCTTCATAGAATTTAAGAGCGAGAACCTTGCTCTGGATTAGGTTCTTTGGCTAATGGAATTCTAAGGGAATGTTGTGTTTCTCTATATCAGCAATAAGGATGTTTCGATTTCTTATTGTTTTTTGTTTGTTTGTTTGTTTGTTTTTGCAGTTTTTCACCAGGGCTGAGTTTGAACCCACCAACTCCAGCATATGGGGCTGGCACCCTATCAATTTTATTGTTTATACATTCACTGGAGTAGCACTTTTAACTTCCTCTAGGAACATTTCCTTTGTATTTACAAATTGGCTAACTCTTTAGTACAAGAGTCCTAGATTTTAACATCCCTTACTCACTGAACGTAATCATTTCTAGGTTTTAATTATCTTAATTTCAATATGGTTGTGCCTCAGAGATTAGAGGGAGCCAAGGACAGGAAGAGAGACGGAGGGAGAGTCTATTGGTAGAGCAGAAGGATCACACACAGTTTTGATTGGAGTCACTGTCTCATATGGGCATGGTTGGTGTTGCTCCAAGACAATTGCAATAGTAACTTCGATGATTACTGATCAGAGATCATCAGAGCAGATATAATAATAATGAAAATGTTTCAAGTGTTGCAAGAATTACCCAAATGTGACACAGAGAAATAAGGTGAACATGTGCTGTTGGAAAAACAATGCCAACACGATTGATGCAAGGTTGTCACAAACCTTCTATTTGTAAAAATCACAATATCTGCAAAGTTCAATAAAGTAAAGCACCATAAAATGAAGTATGCCTGTATAAGTGATTTTTCTGCTGCATGAATATTTTGTAAGGTATTCTTGCTGTTGATTGCTTCATAGAAAATACTTTCTTATAGCACTGACAATCTATATGATTTACGTATAGAATTTAATTATAGCACTATCAATGTATATGACTTATGTACAGAAAATATTTACTATATCACAGGTACCAAGGAAATACTGACATCATATCCATGATATTATGTATTGATTCCCTCTTTTATTCATTCATTTGCCATCAAGTAGTGATAGTATCTTCACCCTATTATGGAGTATTTATGGAAATGTATTATTATATTTGAGACCTAATATTACCTCTGACCAGAGTAAAACCAACTTTCAGGGAGGAAAATGCTGAGACTGTCTCCAGTAAATACAAGGTAGCCCTTCAGGTACCGAGCCTGGACCCCTTCCAGTACCACCTTTCAGTCTTTGCCCTTTCATGCATCTGGTTTTTTATATGAATTCCCCAGGACCTGCTATTTCACATACATTTTTCCCCCTTGATTAATATCTCTAAAGAAAGCTTTTAAGTTTTTACTCTCTGTTCTTTTTCTTCCAGTAAAAGTAACCCCATATTCCTTTAGCCTCTCCTTAGGAATCATTTACATGAGTCTCCTGTGGGTTTAGTTCTCCATGTATTTCATAAATAGGGAGCAGGAATCACTGAGAGGTGGGAGAGCCTCTGAAGGTCACTCACAAGGTCAGGGAACTGCCTGTGAGTAAGCACAACATCCTGAGTTTTGCGTCTTCTGTTTTTGATTTTCTGTTATTTTCTATTGTTTCTGTGTGGGACAGAACACAACTATAAACCATGAGTGTGACTAAGGCTAAACACTAAAAACATACTTTGTGTTCTCCTTGTGTTAATAGAGAGCACTTATTACAGTGAGCTTCAGTTTATGTTTTCTGCCATATTCTTGTTTACCAACTAAATGCCATGGGATTAGAAAAATAGTACTTTGAGATGCATTTTTAGTACTTGATAGGTTAAGGGACATACTCCTCATTTTGTTATTGCTAATTCTATCCAAATTATTGAAGTGGTATTTTTTTCTTTGAAATTAACTGTTGTTTTTTTGATAACTACATTAAATAAAAAATCTTAGGTTTTTAATCACTTCAGGCAGAAGAATGAAGTAAAATGTGGATAAAATGTTTTTAACCACTGTCAAAATGATTTAAGACCATTTTACTATGCTTTTGTCACACAAGTAATCAATAGAATTTTCTAAATCTCCAGAATACAGTTGGTTCGTCAAATACCAGGAAGTGCTTTCAAAGATTTAGAAGCATTCCTCCCCTCTGGGTAATTGACAGTCTAAGAGGAGAAAGAGAGAGTCCGTAACAGAAGAATTTGCTTTAGAAGATGTAGGCTGTGTAAACAATATACCAGTGATCAATCTGGAAGGTTCTTTTAGACCAGCACTTCTCCAGGTGTTCTATGTAGCAGTAATCAGCTGCGGGGACCCTCACGTGTGCCACAGGTATTTGATGGTTCTCTCCTAAATTGTTTCAATATTGTTACTTACATTTATTTTATAAATTTCAAGTGTCACTTTTCTAGAAAGTCCTTTACATTCTAACCCCTGTGGCACTCCTCCAGCTAGAGCTCTGTTGTGGTCCTTTTACTCTCCGTAAGTACAGTCAAAGCCTGCAGACCATTCGAGCTCACGTTTTATGTCACTGCATGTCACCGTAACATCCGCCCTACTATTACCGTGTCTTCTTTCTCCAATGCACATTCACAAAAATAAATCAATGGCACAAAGTTTTCTTTTAAGCACCAAAAGAAAGACAATAGTATGAACATAAATATGACAATTCAGAGTAACTTGGCAAATGTAAATTGTGAGCAAAGCTGCAGGACAAATGCAGAGTATGTGTCTGTCTGTTTAAGGGTAGAGATTTGCAAGTGTGGCTATTTTTCAGAAATAATATTTAAGGTGTGTATGGTAGTCGAGATGCTGATTATCTCAATAATGAATAGTCCATGCCTCCTGGCCCCAGCTATCATTTCATTTTCAAATAGTGCCAACACTTTTGAAGCTTTTGCCTCTTTTTATTAATAGCTCCATGAAGTTTCTGTTAAACCAGTGGAATTCGTCCAAAATCAGCACAGAATAACACTCTTCAAAATGAAGAAGAGTTTGGTCCATAAAGACAGAAAAAAGAACAAAACTATAGAAACAGGAGTCCAAATTATGCACCTCAGAGGAAGACTGGAGTGTAATTTACACTGTTCCCCAGAAGGTTGTGAAAATCAGTCAAAATTAATAGCAAAGACGCTGCTGGAAATATTCTTTATCCTTTAGCCAAGAGAAATCAAGATGGAGTCCCAGAGTAGAGTGCCCCCCCCCCCCCCAGCTGTGGGCAGGATTCAGCCACATCCTGTTCCCTGTGCAGAACTTGCTGTCAGTCTTCTGATGTTAATTTTAGAAGCCAAGTGAATGCCAGTAAAGGTCTGAGGAGAAGATGCCTTCAACACAGAATCCTAATGCCATTCAAATTTCTTTTTAATGTGCAAACAAGGAAGGACACATTCAGACATGAAGGATCCAGAACTCTTTACCTCCCATGCAGATTCCCCGAAAATATCTATTAGACCATGTGGACTCCAACAAAGTACAAGATAATCCAACAAAGTGGAAGAGATTGGCAACTCAGGGTGAATGAAAAGAACTCCCAAAGGGGAACGTGGACCAGAAAATGTACTGCTTGGAAAATAAAACTGAAGCCCAAGATAAAGGAAGGAAGCCATAGGCTTCCATAAGAAAATTCTAAAATACAGCTTGGGACCAGCCCTGAGAAGGAAGGAGGCATTTTATGACAATCAGTTAATGAGAGGCAGGCTGAGTATTCAATGGAGAATGCGTGTATGTTTTTGTTAACCTGCAGAAAGAAAGGCAGGGTGACACTGAGGAACAGCAAAAACCTGTGCTAGAAAGCTGTCCATGTACAAAGGAAAATGATTTTACAAGTGAATATGGGGAATAATTAATTTGATCTGAATTTCAGAATATTTCCCTTTGAGTGACCCAGGTGTGGTAATGCAGAAGTGGGATCCAACCAGTGGGTTCCAGTGAGTGAATATAGTTGCATAAGCTTATATTATTACAGGTTTGTTTATTTAACTGAACTTCCAGAATCCACCTATAGGCAAAGCTTGTAACTGTGGTTGGTAAAGGACAAAATGTAAATGTTATAAATATAAATAATGTAAAAATGAAAGGTTTAAAAAAATAATAATAATGTAAAAATGAAAAGTTTAAAAAAAGCCAAGAAATGGAGAGAAAAGAAGTGAAAACATCTCAAAGACAGTCATTTCTTCATTTTACAAAACAGGTATTCAAGATAAGTCCCAAATTTCATGGATCAAGAAGTAGATAAGCCTTAAAAATATGTATATGTTTAAGATAAAACAGCTCAGTGTAAGAATTAAAAATTAAAATGTAACGCCCCCTAGGTGAAGGGCTCAATTACAACTTGAACTTTACCTTAGAATTGAAAAAAAATGTAACATAAACAATTGTTCCCTCATGTTAATTTTAAATTAAAAAAAATTAAAATGTCAACTGAAAATTGGGAGGGGCAGAATGGATGCCAAAGCCGTCAGCACAGGGACGTGGAGCCTGCAGGGCTCAATGGGGGACTTCTTGTGTGGGACTTCCAGGTCCTCTGCACCTTTACATTTGTCCTCTGCACCTCAATGTCTGTCACCAAGGATGTTCTCTGTGCCCTCTGCCTCCTCTCTGCACATTCCCGTTACTCATTTCCTCTGATGTAAGTGGGTATAGTTGTTTAATTCTGAGGCAAATTATTGGTCAATATTGTTGACCAAAAATCCAAAGCTGCTATTTTCAATGGGTTTTATTAGGAATAAAATATAATTTGATTCCCCATCTTGCACTTTATTTGTTTCTAAATTGGTTGGCAACTCAAAAGTAATACTTAATGTTCATTCACTATCAAAACCACGATGTCCCTGCCATCCAAGGCTGCATGCAGGTGGATGGCAGTTTGCTCTCATCCCAGAAACCAGCCACCATCCTTCCCTTCTTGGACTCAGCAAAGCTTTGACTTCTGTCTCCTTGGTCAGGATATTTTCATTTTTTTTACTCAGAATTAGCCTTCGTCTAAAGGCTAGGGAAAGTTTAACAGCAGATTCTGAGGACAACAAGAGAGCCCTGCTGTATTGCTGTTGCCAGTTTCTATGGTACAAATACACCCTTCTCGGTAAATTTAAAACTCCCACTGTGTCCCCACTGATTACAGACTTGGGGGGAAGAGGACACAGGTGCCTCTTGAGCTGTGCAGCTGGCTGCAGTATAACATGGCCTCCTCACCTCCTCATTTGGAATGATTCCTCTGAGTTCCTCTCACTAGATCCAGCTACTTGGAATGGGGCAACTTCTGATGAATACAAGAATAATTCACAGTTTCCCAAAGGTGCAGAGTTGAGGACACAGTTCACTACGCTACTTGTTAAGTACAGAAGCAGCCATGCCGTCCTCCTGCACACCAGTTTCTGAGAGTAGGTATCTCTATGAGCAGCACTAGGGTTTTCCTTGCACTGCCCGCATCAGAAACATGTATGCACACATACAGGCGTGTAAACACGTGTGTCCCCACCCTCATAACTCTCAGCCACTCTCTGACTGAAAACATAATTACTTTGGGAATGAATAGGAGAACCTGTAGGAAGCATTAGACCATCTTAACTCATTTAGGTTAGAATTTTTGTTTTATCAGGACTTAATCTAAAAGACCGCACAGCAGCCTTTCATGGTTTACTTGAAAGGCAAATTTGGACACCAGTCTCTTCATGGCTTCTGCAGCCCAGTGCTGTTTTGACATCTGCAGAGTGGGGTGAGCCAGGGTGTGACCACAGAGGGTGCTAGAGTACCCAGGGCATTATCAGAGACAGGCCACTTAACTCCATTATCACCAGTGTTTGGGAAAAATATTATCAACTCCTTTTGTCCTGTTTTTTCCCCCAAGTCGAAGGAAAAGTCCACTGTTGATAAGTGGTGGTTAAATGGATGTAGATGAATTTGCCTTCTGTGTAGAGAGCGCTCCATGTGCTGGTGCTGTGCGCTCTGATTCACCACTTAAGGTGCGGCCAGGCCTATCCGTCCAGCTCAGCCCCTGAGTAAGACACGAAGGTCTCAGCGGGAGGGACAAAGGGCCCTTCTGAGAATCTCCTTAACTCATTACTTACTGGATAAATACCCCATCCTCCTTTTGCTTCCATAGCTCTCTATGTCCAAGTGTGTGAAATGATTCTTTCTTGTGTCCAAGGTGAATTTATAAAATATAACTCAAAGAACTCATTCTTGGCAATATTTATTTTAAAACAAGCATCTTCATTTGTATATCCTTTTCTCTGTTCAGATCAGATCCTCACCACTGTTTGTAATTCATTATATAAATGCCATTGTTTCTGTATACGTGGGTCATTACAAAAGTTTTGGGATACAGAAAAATCAAGTTAGGGTCGGCGGGGACAGAAACAGATGAAGCTGTGCCAGCAACCTGGATAAGCCAGGCAAGTTGAAACCCGAACGGGTGAATCAGAAAGGCCATAGTCCACTGTGTCTCCTAGAAATGGAACAATAGACCAGACCACAGTCTGTCTCAAACTTTCATGATGACAGACCAACATTTTGACCTTAGAACGTTTCTGGGGAGAGTAGAGTAGAATACTTGGAATTTGGGCCATCTCAGAAAATCTGAGGTGTGCTGTCATAGAGGTGTTGTGGTCTCCCACGATGTGAATATGTGGACACGAGGAAATGGAGACGTGAATCGACCTGCTCAGATGCGGGGCAGAGTGCACTGAGCTGGATGCGCCCTGCCTTCCTTCCTGTAGGCATTATTTATTTGTCCTCCAGGTTAACTACTCATGGCAACATGGTTTTTCTGAACTCAATGTATAATATTTATCACTGACCCATTGGCACGAACTGCTTTTTGACTTTTATTATTAAATTTGTGAAATATTATTTGTCTATTTCATTGACATCACCCAGAGCTCTTGGACCTCTCGCCGGGGTTCCTTCTTCTCAATGACTCCCTTCTACTTCTGTTTCAGCAAGTTAGAATCCACTTCCATAGTCTAGTTTGCATGCTGTCAGTTCCAGAAAGGCCTTCTCGATAACTTCAGCTTTCAGTTTGTTCTAGTATACTCCCTCTGAATTCACTTCAGATAGTCCATTAGTCTATATTTTTAAGTAGATTACTTCCCTGCTATACTCAATCCCTCAATACACAGATAGTACAATATCTGCAAAATAGTAATAGTGAGCCTTTAAGACAGAAAGTATTTGTAGATAACTGCTACAAAAATAATGGGTTAGAAAAAGGGCAGTATGTGTTCAGTAAGCATTTGATTCTGACCTGATTGAAGATAACGGGGTAATACCATGGTCAGGCAAAGGGGACGAGCAAGGCACTAAGAAATATTGTTTTTGTTTATAAAGATAGCATATGCTATATGGCAAATGACAGAATAAAAGTAAGAAAATAAGTATTACCCTTAATCCCACTTCTTAGTGATAAATATTATTTACCTTCAGCTGGGTTTCCTTCATCTAAAGGTCAGAACATCTTGTAAATATTTCATAATATCACAAAGCTGCATATTATTTTTGGTTTTGCCAGGACTTCCCTGAGAGTGGTATTAGACACAGTTGTACAAAAGGGGAATGCATTTGTCCTCTATCAGGATAGATCTCGTAATAATCTTTATAAAAGTGGATTTATACAATATTTTGTAATTCTAATGAGAAAGTACTTGAGGGTATTTTTGTACAATAGGAAATGTATTTATACCAGTGTTTTTCTGGAATTTCTCATTTTCAGCCTCATTTGTGAAATATGTGGCTGACTTGCTGGGGCCTCCTGACCCCACAGTTGTCATCATGGCCATGATGACACAGCAGTGGGATAGAGGACGTCCTTGCTGGCCTGGCCTTGCAGGTGGCCACAGGCTCCTGTGAGACCAGCTGCTGATGTCAAGTTAGGACTCTGCAGGCAGAGTAGCCCTGGGATTCCCCGCTCTCTTGCCCTTGACTGCAGCCTGCAGTTCACCATTGAGCTGGGATAGCCTGATTTATACTGGGTTTGTAATCTTTTGGGGTCTTTCAGACACTTTTCGCAGTCACTTTGCTGATCCCTCTTTGATGCAAATATTACAAATGAGCCACAAGAATAAATCTATAGTAGGAATTTGGCCACTGCCTCAATTCACTGAAAATTAAAGCTGTTGCACCTGAGGGTATGGATACGAAAAAATTTTTTATCTAATTAAACTATGTTTTAACTATTACTCCAGAAACATGAACATTTATACAATCTGCCATGTATCATTTTGCAAATTCTGTGTATCCAGACAGCTCTGCCCAACACCAGAGTAACATTCCACTGTCAGCAAAGATTCCAACTTCAGTTGAAAACACTCACTGAGTAATCATGTATATGGTAAATGGTGACTGTGATGAGCATAAATTGTATAAGCCTCCATTTCCTCATCTGCTAGATGAAAATAATAGAATCCATTTTGGAGAATTGGAAAGCACACTCAAAAATAATGTAGATGAGGGATATTGTGAACCAGGTAAAGCAATATGTAGATGTAATGCATAAATATTACTGGGTGAGGAACATTCAGGATTCTCCAAAGCCTGAAGCTCACTTCCCCTCCACCTTAACATATATCATGTCTCTTTTTATTTCAACAACATAAAACTTTCAAGTAAAATACTCTTGCATTTCAGAGAGTTCACTCTGCCAAACTGATCGCATTGCTCATTGAGATTGATTCATAATGTCTTACTTTTATAGATTTATTTTAACTGGAAACTTGGCAAATATAAGACAGCTTAAAATATCAATTACAAGTATCAATTACATAGAGGTTTTGCTGCTCTATGGAAAATTCGCTCTGCCACAAGTTGGTTTGTTATATTCATCCTTCTCAAAACTCAATAATCAAAGATCTACTCTTGATTTAATTGAAGATATGGCAGATGACAAAAGCCTTTTCTATAAAACAAGAAGATATTTTGTATGCCATGAAAAACCAAAATCATCAGAGAAGGGGAAAATTTGTTCTTCTATACCAAAATGTAATAGAGAAGCAGAGTTGTTTAACAACTGCTGCATAGAGTATCTAAATCTGTTATTTATTGCTTAAAATTGCATTGCTTTGGTAATCCAATCAATCAAACCATTATGTTCTCTAATATAAATGTAAATAAAAGATTCCTTTCTTCCTACAGAATGAAAATGGGCCTAAGATAGACAACAGGCTTTAATAACAGTATCTTTTTTTTATATTTTTGATGCAGCTGTAAATGGTATCTTTAACATTTATTTCACTTCTATTTTATTTTCCAATTTTTTTTAATTCATTTAAATATGAAGGTACAAACAATTAGGTTATGTTGTTTGTGTTTCTAAGGTAAAGTTCAGTAGGTAAAGTTCAGTTGTAGTTGAGGCAGTTGAGTCCTTCACCTAGGGGGTGTGCCGTGCACCCTCACGATGTGTTCATCGGGAGAGAGCTTACCAGTACCCCTCCCTCCTCTCCTTTCCTCTTTATCTCTCACCTCTTCCCCACTTGATATGTTTGTGTTATTCTCTCATATAGGCATGTAGTTGTTTTTCTTTTATATTCATAGTAGTATTGAGTACATTGCATACTTGATTTCCATTCTTGTGATACTTTACTAAGAAGAATTTGTTTCAACTCCATCCGGGTTAATACAAAAGATGTAAAGTCTCTACCTTTTTATAGCTGAATAGTATTCTATGGTATACATATACTACAGTTTATTGATCCATTCATGGGTTGATGGGCATTTAGGTTGCTTCCATGTCTTGGTAGTTATGAATTGAGCTGCAATTAACATTTTAATGCAAATGTTGTGATGAAATGATTTATTTTCTTCCAGGCAGATACCTAGTAATGGGATTGCAGGATCAAATGGAATGTGTACATTTAGCTCTTTAAGTATTCTCCATACTTCTTTCCATAAAGGATGTATTAGTCTGCAGTCCCACCAATAGTATAAAAGTGTTCCCTTCTCTCCATATCCACACCAACATTTGCAGCTTTGAGATTTTGGCGTGTGGGCAATTGCAGTATCTTGAATAAGACCTTTGGAGGCTTGAGAGGAATCTTTAAGGAGTCGTCATTAAGGTGATCACATATCTGAAAAAGAAGAGGAGCAGAATGAGAGGAGTGGTGAGAGATGGAATCATGAGACACCAGCTGACCTGGTAAATCGTTGTGCAGCTACATTTGTTGCTTTTAAATGAAAGCATACAGATTTAGGCTTCTAGTCTTGAAGAGGCTGCAGAGAGAAAAAGATGCCTCTTGTGTTAACTTTTGCCTGAACCAGCGAGAAGAGGATATCAGTATTGAACGCTGTTGGCCCCGCTAGCAGCCATTGAGCTGCTCTCTGTGCCAAGGGATAGTGTTAGTGTCAAGCATCCAGAGGAGAGTGATAAAAAAGATCAGGAATATTCAGAAATTTATCCTTTCTGTCATTGATCGAATTACTAAGATCATTTTCTTCTCACCTTTAATTCTGTCATGCACGGGAGCGTGTACCACAATATGCTGCATGTGATTGTGTGTGCTGAACAACAGCAGTGATGGATTTTTCATTCATTCATTTTTTATTATATTACCTAGGAACAGAACATGAGAATAGAGCCAACAGAATTTTTTTATTGTTCCAAATTTAATTTCAGCATCAGGAATTGGTATATGAAAAGGAAGTGAATCTAGAATCAGAAACAAGAGTGTAATAGCAAAAAAGATGCCCAGTGACAGCTCCATCTTATGAATACATATACAAGCTTGGTACTGTGAATGTATTACACACACTCCATTAGTTCTTATCTTTCCTTTTAAAAGTTATTTATTGCTATGTTAACAAGCCACCCCAAAGTTGGCTTCTTTGATCAGCAGCCATGTCATTATCTCACAGTTAGGTGAGTTACAAATTTGGGTAGAGCTGGGCTGGACTGGACAATTTTCTATTTGTTTGGTGGTAGTCAGCTGGTGGAGGTGGCTGAAAAGAGGGGTTCAGCTATGGTTGTTGATGGTTACCAGCACACAGATGGGAGGTGCTGGTAACCATCAACAGTGCTTTCCTAGATGGGCAGTATCAGGAATCAGGGCCCCTAGAGAAAGTGGTCCAAGAGACAGGTAATAGAAGCTGGCAGTTTAGGCCCCCAGAAACTGGCAAAGCATCACCTTCAGTGTCTTCTTTTGGGCAAAGTGTTACAGAGTATGACCTGATTCAAGGGCAGACCACATCTCAATGGTAAAGAGTAAGAAGAGTTCTCATCAATCTTCAATTGTTCCACAGGTCTTTGCTTTCTAAATATAAATATTATGTCTCATGAGGGTACCTAATAGCTATATTTTCTCTTAATTTATAGTAACTCTTCATCCATCACACCTATCCTGCTTTACCCCCACTTTAATCTCTTCTCCAGCACTGCTAAGAGGGTTTTCACTTCCTTCTGATAACAAAGTGGTTTCTAGTCCCTTAATTTTACCTTGTTCCATTTCCATCTCTCAGTCCCCTTCAGTCTTTCCAAGCTCTCATCAAAACCTCATCCTTTGTCTTTCTGTGCCCTCACCTGTTCATTAATGTACCCATTCAATTATCTGTTGAACAGAATATTTACTGAGGCACTACAGGAGAAAAAGAACCTGCCAGTGGATAATTAGTCTCAAAAGCTACACTGAGGATTTGGGTCTCCAGGTGGTGCATGGTGGTGTGTTTTGACCCTTGACCACCCCCATGTGCTATCAACATCTCAGAGTATGAGCAGATCCAGCCTCAGTCAGCAGCTCTCATTCCACAAGACCTCCATGGAATAGTGTTTATTTCCTTGTGGCAACCATCCAGCCTTCCTCTCGCAACTCCAGCATCAGAGGGGAAAAGAGAAAAATTGCCTAGCTCGGTGAAGTCTGAGGGAGGTTTTATCAGGGTGTTTAATAGCTAGGGTTGGAATTCAATTTTGAATTTTCCTGCTGTGGCAGTTAAATGTGAGGCTTTATATCACCACTTCTCTTTCATTCTTTTCAGCTATATTTTCACTTGAAGGTTTTTTCCCTGGTCATGAAAGCAACCAAATGGAAGAAAAATCAATAAAAAGTTTTTAAAACAGTATCAAATAAGTGTTCTACCAAACATCATTATTATAACATAGAGTAAATTTGGGTCCTCAGAAATTATCATTTCAGGTTTGAGGATTGCTTCAAATATTCTATCTTAAATATTGGTGGAATGAATGCATAATTATCTTTAGAACAAAACAAAATAATATTAGCAATAAATAAATACAATTATAAATAATAAGCCACATTTGTCTAACATTCATATCATTTAATGCTTGTCATTAATACTTTGAAATTGATTATAACAACATAGCAAGCTAGACAGTGACAATGTGATCATAAGCATATATAAGAAAAATCTTTAGGAATTATGATCCTGCGGAAGGGTGATTTGATAAAATATTCTTTAGAGAAATACTCATTTCATATAGGACAAAAAGGTGCAAAGAATTTCAAGAAAAAAAATATTAAGAGGACCATATTCTAGACATAGAGAAATTCATGAGCAGAGGAAAATTTGGAAGCAGAAAATGTTTAAGGAGCATTAAGGTCTAAACAAGGCAATGAAGAAAGATGGATCTTGGAAACATACCTGAGCAGCATATTGAGGATTGTTCGGGTCTCATCCTCATAAGATTTTAGTTTAGAAATGAATGAGACACTACTCAAAATTTCAGCGAAATTATGGGTGTTTTTTACAGCTATGATTGTTGCCTGAACTGGAGTTAAGAGAGACAGTCACAAGAACTTGGGGATTGAAGGAGAGCAGTGAGTGGGAGGAGAGAAAAGGAGGCACTTGGGACAGTAACTGAAGTGGCCACAAGATTTTCAGCATCTCTTGATGAGGCTGGTGGGGTGAGGGGTGGCTGGTGGTGCTGAAGCTAAAGAACAGAGGGTAGGGTCAGAAATGGCTCTAGGGGTGAGAACTTTTCATCGGAGAACATAAAAGAAGGTCACATCATTTGGAGCAAACAAAATCCACTACTTAATAGCATTCAGAACTTAGCTGGGTATAGGATTAGGACTGTTGGTAAATATCACTTTCCATGTAATGTTTGTTTACTCAAAAATAATTTTCTTTGGTCTTCTTGTACCACATAAGGTGGGAAGTTTGGCAACACAGATGATTTACCCTGTTAGTCTAAGAGAACACAGATAAGTTTAAGTAGAAGGCATAAAACATCCCGGGCAAGTATCAGAATCAGCACTGTCAGACAATCAATCAGAAAGGCAAAGCTTTTAAAACACGTTTGGAAAACTCTAAATTGTCATTTCTTATTCATCTTATGAACTGGACATGATCATTGTCATCATCGTACATTTTTTGAGTTATCATTTGCTAAGCATCAAGTAATTTGTATTAAAGATATTTTGTGATTTAATTCCAACAGAAAATACTATTGATAGTCCCTATTTCAAGTATGGAAGCTGAGGCTCAGGTAAGATGAAGTATTTGCTCAAAGAAAGTCATGTTCCTTCACAGTGAAATATAGCAGAACCTCTGTAAGTTGACCACCCAGGGGACTATAACAAACTGGTCAATAGTCAGAGGGGAGCGACATAGGGAACTTCCACTGACTACATGTGGTGCATGTCCAGTCTATGAAATTGGTCAACTCGAGGTGGTCAGAATAGGGAGGTGGTCAGCTACAGAGGTTCTACTTCAGTATAGTCAGGATGCAGACAGTGAGTGAGGGTTGAGCTCAGAATCCATTTTTAACCCCATACTTTTTTGTTTCTGGTATCATGCACTCATGGGATATTTTGTTTCCTGATGGGGAAAAAACTAACTGGACTACATAAGATATAAACTGATGCCCAGACCTCAAATTTTGTGTTTTAACCAGCTAAGCTAATCACTGATATATTAGCACACTTATTGTATAGCTATATTTTCAAGTCACTCAAAATCCTGACGACTAGAATTATCTATACCTTTGCTCCACAGAGTTTACTGAAAACAGCTCTTGCTTTAACACTGTAAGGAGGGAATATAGAAATGCACCTTTATTAAGGACCTTTAAATCAAAGTGTTGGTTTCCGCCACCAGATCCATTCTCTAGGTCGGTAGTTTTCAACCTTCCTAATGCCGCGATGTATTTTCATTGTTACAAAGGGGTCACAACCCACAGGTTCAGAACCAACCCTCTAGATCCTTAAACCAATGACCAACATAACACGATTTCTGTTATTTTAAGAATATGAAGACACAAGCACTTGGGAAAGAAGAAGAATTATAGAAACAGCATTAAGGATTATTTGCCTGACTTTGAACTTCAAAAAATTTGCTTCTTTATAGGATATAGTTAGTCATCTGAAGAATCCATTGGGAAATACAGGAATATATTGGGAATTTGTAAATTATTCACTTCCAAGAAAACTTCACAAAAGTATCGATGAGAAGTCTAGATAAGAACTAAACAAGGGCATCCCTCTTATGCAAAGGCATGAGTCTGTTAAGGTTGGACAGGGATCTTAACCCACGTATTTGTTCTGCTTTAGAGAGCGGCATCTCCACCAGAGCTGGAATCAGCTCTCACTGCTCTCTCCATAGGTGGCTCACACTTCAGAGTCTTTCACCTCAGTAAAACCTAGACGATGTCAGAGTAAAGATGTATTTGTCCTATTCCCTGTAGGTGTGTTTGCACTTCACAAAGCCTTGATGTAGTCTGGCTGAAATTTGGAGCTCTGGAAAATTCAGGAGAAATGTTTAGTGCTTAGATATGTCAGGCAGAGGGGCTGACACTTGGAGAACATTCTGCAACAAACCTCCTATGGATTCCAAAGAATTATTCAAGCTTGTAAGACCATAAGGCCTCACATTTAGGAAAATAGGTACCCAGCAAAATAACCCTAGTTCTTATCTTCGGTATCTGATTTCCAGTGTTAGACAGAGCAGCAGTAAAGTGAAAGAGGTAAACGGAACTGGCCGTGGTCACTGGTATCTGAGTCTTAACCTCTCATTACGAAACCTGCTTTATAGTTTAAAAAGAAAAGTCACCTTTTATAGTAAGATGGCTTTGAATAATTCAAGCTGTGCCTAGTATTTCCTCCGGGTGTTCATGAACTCAGTGGTGATACTATCAAAAAAAGACAAATAGCAATGCAAACGCTGAGCTGGGGCCCTCCTGGGGCCGCCACTGGAACCTCCTCCCCTCTTATTTTTGAGCCTGGCCGAGTTCCAACTTAGAGCCGCCATAAAACTCTCCTGGTAGCATTTTAAAGGCTTTTAAAAGAATGTTCCTTGTAATATGTTCTATTGCAGCTGTGATTGTTATTGTTGTTATTTCTTACTTTGTAGCAAGAGTGAAATCTCCCTTGGGATATATTGAGAATGGATTGAGAATTACGGAGGGGTGGATCATAGTAGCCCACTTCATTTTCTGAGAAAGGCAAGCTCTCTTGCCATTTGGTGTCCCAGTTGCCAATATCCTCACATCTTCCTCCGGCAGAAGTGATTGTTCTAAGACTCTGGAGGCAGAACATGGGAAATAGAACCAAATTGTCTATGAAATAGCATTATGGAAAATAAATTCTTTTAAAAACTAAAGTGATTGTTTCCCAATTGTCCTATACATTCATTTACTGAAATTTAGTCTTCTCTTTCCCAAATGAATCAATAGTGCTTAAAATAGAGTAAGACCTCATATATTGATGGTACAGATAGCTAAGAGGAAAGTGGAGAGGGCATTGGATCTGCCTACCCAGCTCTGTTAGGACCACATTCAATCTGAGAGCGTCTTCCAGACATCCTCAAGGCTCACACGCACCCTTGGGACACTTCATCTTTCACACATGTGTCTCAAACTCAGCAGGCTTTTCTCAATAAACTCAAATGATGTATTTAGATGCTTTTGCTCCAGTACTGACCTAAAAAAAAATATGATTACATATTTTGCCATTTGCAAATTCCCACATATTTAAGAATATATAAAATATTTGCTCACATGCACCCATGTACTTGCGACAGTACAATTAGCACATGGTTTATTTTTATTAGCAACTTACTATAGGGCAGACTTCTAGAGACTTGGAGGAAATGATTTTAGTTTTCCAGGGTGCTGTCACACACACACTTCAAAATAAGTGTGTTTGATTTCCCACTCTAGACATCTGATGTTGTTATCCTGCCATGGCCTCTGCCCCTAGTGGTTATGACCACCTCTCTCCTGGGCTGTATTGTGTTTTTACTAGTGACCCCACCTGGGACTTTGGGGATGGGCGTTGCTTCCCAAATTTCTTACACCATAGCTAAGAGGAGCAAGTTTTAACTTATACAGCATTTGACTGAACATATCAAGGTAACAGAAGTCATTTACAGAGGAAAAATAATTAACAGCTGCTCCTGGAAGCTATTCCTAACTTCTAGGCCCCACTTGGTATCAGAGTTTTTACCTCATTAGTGTCCAGTCTCCAAGTGTGGCAGGTCCATCCAGTGAGCATCATGTCCAGATATCTCTCCTCCTTTCCGAGCTTCTCTGGTCCCAGAGAATCAGAGCTTTCTCTCTTCCCTCCGAGCTTCCACTCCTTGGGGATTAGTGTGTTCACTTGCTTTGGCAGGACACCAGCTCTCACTAAGAGGAAACTAACTTCTGAAGGTGTAATAAAACACAAAGGTACCTGTACAGCGGTGCAAGGGTACACTGCACAAGTGTTCCCTTCTGTTAAGAGGGCAGCCTTCATAGCTTAATCATGTGGTTACATAATTGAGAGCCAGAGGCTACACTCCCCAGGCTCTATATCTATATAGAGTTCCAACTTAGAGCCGCCATAAAACTCTCATAAACTGCTCATAAACCCGTTTATGCTTGTAATTTGAGTAGACTTGTCACCTGTCCCTTCCTAGCCAGTTGAATAGGAAATACGTGTGCCCTCTCTACCCTGTTTTCTTCCTCTGACAGTTGGAAAAATAGAACCAAAAGGTTAAGGGTTTGCGAGGTCACAATGCCCCAACGTGTTTGGGTACCTGAATCTCTTTGGATAGGAGAGCCACCAGATGACCAGAACACAGAGGCATAAACAAGTCAAATACATTGTTATAAGGAATTGAGGTTCTCCCGTATGTTTATTAGAGTTGTTAGTGTGAGTAGAACTAATTCAAACTGCTGAAATCTACAGAAAAATATCTTCTGTATATTTACAGGAATATCTTCATTTGAAATGTTCCCTTCATTCAGGAATTTGCTCTACATAAGCATAACTTTAAAGTACTCTCTAAATTGGTCATTTTGCAGTAAAAAGCAAAAAACAAATAAAACTCACGAATATAAATACAGAAAATCACCCATAGATAAATTCCATTTTTTATTAGAGAATGCATAAATCCTGAAACTGCAGGAACTCGAGTTTCACAGCAGAGAGTCCAGGGTCTCTTTACACATATAACCTTACTTACTTGTTAAATTAAAACTAAATCCTTCTTTGTCCTACTTCACTTTGAGTTAAACTATGTATCTATTGTTTGCCTTTCTAAGAATGATCTGTTTCCTACACACTTTGAGATTCGTTTCCCTAGACACTCTAAATTCTCCACCCTCATCTTCCTTGTGGAACCCTGAAGTCTTGGGCTATTTGGAAGCTCTGTATCATTTCCTGAGTGGGAAGGGCTGACCCACGGCTGCCATGCACAGAATATGGTCTAAGATGAATTGAGCTCTTCTTCATCCCAAAGGAAAAGAAGAAAGCTTGCAGCTGCAGTGAGATTGGCAGCGAGAAGAGGGGCTCTTTCAGGAATTCATCTGATTTTGAAAAATAGCATCTTAGGAAGAAAGCCTTTTAAAAAGATAGAAAGTAAGAGAACATTCTCAGAATACTGTAAAATAAGAACTGATTTTCATAGGTTTGAATGAATAAATCATCCCATTCCTTTACAGTCACACCAGGGAGGTGGCAGAATAATAGAATTTGGGAACTGGAGAGCTGCTCTGAGGACTGTCTGCCCCCACACGTCTAAGCAAGAGGCCTGAGGACCCCATGCACTATTCAAACACACGTACCTTCAAATATATATTGATTTAATAAGTGTGTGAGTGTTTTTTGGTTGAAACAGTGTTTACTATTCATATATTTCATTTTATGCTTCTTAGCAATAAATAATAATCTTTAAAAGTTATTTTTTCAAAATTATAGACAATTATAGATAAAATTATAGACAATTAGAAGCTGTCATTTTCATTAGCCATATATTCTCCTAAGCCTTTTGGACTGTTTCTTTAGTCAAGTTCTTTTTTTTTTTTTTTTTTTTTGTAGAGACAGAGTCTCACTTTATCGCCCTGGATAGAGTGCCGTGGCGTCACACTGCTCACAGCAACCTCCAGCTCTTGGGCTTAAGCGATTCTCTTGCCTCAGCCTCCCTAGTAGCTGGGATTAC